>OMKZ01055103.1:30396-61833 GCA_900302535.1 Neoniphon sammara | reverse complement strand
CGGTGTGTCTCATGCTTCCTATTTATGCTGTCACTACCAGAGAAATCTTAATTATACCGTTCAGACACTGTGGTAGCAGTTTGTTCACCATGAAAACACTCACACGCACATACCCACAATCTGTCTTTAAAATGAAGTAATAGTCTGCATGCATACACTTGTGCAGCAGGTTCACATAAAGAGGAATAAATGCATTTTTAAGCACACCAATATGCCAAAGCAATGCATACAATACTGCATGAATACACACGCATTTACTTCTAATTGCGTGGCCAGTGGTCAGGTCACACAATAACTTCTATCTGGAAAAACACATGTAAGCTTTCTAATCAAGTTTTATTTATATAACCCTTCATTAGATGCATGACTTAAATGACTTTGCAAAAAAATGAGCCTATCTAGATTAGATGATACACCAAGATAAAATACAAGGAAACAGAACAAAGATAAAAACAAAACAGCATTCTTTGTGTCATATGCTTTAGACTCTCAGTGCATGCAAAAAAAACCCCTAACCCTAAAACCTAAAAAAAAAAAAAAAAAAAAAAAAAAATGGAAGAAACCTTGAATGGGCCAAGGTTGTCAGTCTGCAAAGAGTAACCCTCTATTTCGTACCTCCTCTGAAAATAATAGTTTCACCTCATTCATTTCTGGTCAGGAGCATACATCACATGCTGCTTGCAAATGCTTATCGAAACAGTTCCCCAGTGCAAAAGTGTTAAAAGTATGATCCCTGCCCCTCTGTAATGGTTCCAGGGAATGTGGAACATCTTTAGCATAGCGCGACTGATCCCTAATAGCCTGCAAAAGGTCAGTGGACTGCAGGGGGTCCCGCTGGTATTAGCAGGTGAGCAGTTTATATTGTCCTGGCATAGATTTTAAAGGGGCCACTTTTTCTGTTGGGGGAAGGGTGTCAGTTGCACTTACACCTGTGGTCAGAGTGAAAGACAGCAGATGATATAAGGGAAAAACAACAGGCTGATCTTTTAACTGGCAGCTATTTAACAGTGCATTATGTCATTTTTATTCATTAGATGGCATAGAGAAAACTTAACAGGGACCCATGCCACTGCAAGCTGGGGCATCCCCATTTGCCTGTGTTTTAACAATGAGGTATAGCTGTTTGAATTAATGTGGTGATCACTAGGTTCTTTCTTTTTGCTTCTAACAATGTCTGAACACAATTCCCTTTTGACCAAACCTGTACAAATAGAAACTTCCTGTAACAGATGCTTTTTAGTTCTTGTAAAGAACTAAAACAGGCTTTGTAAGTTTGACTAAGAAATGTTGTGCTCCATGCCACCTTCTGTCAAGCTGTCTGCCTTGATGTTGCTTCAGCTGTGATTTTAACTTTTGTTTTCATCTTAAGGGCTTGGCCAGCTTACAAAAGATCATTGTAATCTTTTCAACAGTTGAGGCAGTGGTACACTGACAGGCATTCCCTAAATCAACACAGCAAGTGAGAAATATGTATTGACCTGCCTTGACAAAGTACACCTGATATTGTGCCCCAGATAATAATAGTCACACCCCACTTTCTACTTAAATTGTACAGTTTGGATACTAAGCCCAATCAACACAGTTGCTTTCCTCTGCCTAAGTACAATATCAATCTGTCATCAAATATACAGCCTTAAATCACAACAGCCGGAATCAGCCTTAGGCATTTTCCACAGTGTCAGAACAAGATGTGAAGCTTCTCTGTGTGTTATGATGTTTTAAATCCTCAAATAATTGCCCTGTGGATGAAAAAGTCTGGTTCCTATTGTCCGTGACATGTTTGTTGAGCTGGTAGCTGAAAGCTTTTAGAGCGTACTTGCACATCAAGATGCTGTGATTGGGATAAGTTTCACTTCCTGTTTGGCAGAATTCTTCACATTCCCATAGAAATGAGCTAAAGTAAAACAAATGGCCAGAGGAAAAGATGCACTGTATTGGATCATCTGCACTTGTCAACAGTATCTAGGGTTGCAAGTTTTCTTAGGACAATGGTTTGGAGAGAAAGTGTTATGATAGCTCAAAATTACCCCTGAAATGTCCCAGAACGGATCACACGGCAAGCTGAATTTTGCTTGTGTCATAAGTATATTCTTATCATGCACAAATATTGCAACATTGACTACACCTGTGTGCAAGTGAACACATGCATTAGAGCTTAGCCAACTTTATTTAGAAAAAATGCTTTCAACAACAAAATGCTTGTCAAAAAGTGATTCACATAGCAACAAAGGAGATGCAGTTCGGTAAACACAAGACATAAACATTGGAAGAGATATCTAATAATGTTAAGATACAAAGCCAGGCTCATGTCTATGTGTGTTAGCACACGTATTCACACTTTTGTCAGTGTACTCAAAAAGGAGGGGGAAAGAACTGGTTGCATGATGTAAGTTTAATCAGATTCCAGATTGTGCAAAATAAATGGGTCCAGAGTCTGAACTGAAATACTGAGATAATGTTTTATTCCCTGTCACTGGCAGTAAGCTTGTTCCAAAGAGACTGAGCCTTGTAGGAGCAGGTTCTGCCCCCAGCTGGGAGAGAGCCTGAACTCCTCAGAGATCTGGCTTCACGATATCAACATGGAAAGCACCACACTGCAGACAGAGATAAGCCAACAAACAGCTAACTTTGCAAGCCAGTAGCTTGCCCTAAGAATGCAAAAGTGCATGGGACAAGGATTAGTTCAAGGGCTTCCCTTTATCAGGTGTATGACATGCTCATCAGACTTGAGCAAGCCAAACTGTGTTGATTTACTGGCTTCGTGCCAGGTTGGGGATCCCAGTTGGAGGTCAAGCACAGTCCATAATCTTGCAAGCCGCACCACTGGCAAGTCACCAGCTCAGACCATGAGCAAAGATCTCATTAAACATATACTCTGTGATATTTATGTAAAGTAGCAGCCCCTGCAGGCACAAAGATGAACGACGATGACATCTAAATGGGAGGAGCTTTTTTAAGGCCTGTAAAAAATGCTCTGACTTGAATGCAGAGAGAATTTGAAGTGCATACCTCCTCCATATCTTTTGATCCGCTAAGACTGTATCTTATGTGGACTGCCTTTGAGTTTATATCAGAAAAGACTTGCTGAAGTTAAGCTATTTCTGCCAAGCCGTCCAGCCTGTACAAACATCACCAGAGATTAATGCAGCCATGTTATTTGTTCATTTGTAAATAACTGATTAGTAATTATACATTCAAGATTATGAATGAATTCCACAAGCAGCTGACAAACTTTGTTAATAACATTTCTAACCACTATTAGTGGTTAGAAGTCAGTCTAAGCTACAGGTAAAATAAAATAATAAAAAAAAATACATCTGCCCTGGCAATTAACAATAGCATGTTGATGAGGCCTTGGGGTTTGTTGTGGTATAAATTTAAGAACTGACCTGATTGAAAAGTTCATAAGACATTTAATAGCTGAATGAATGATGTGTGCCTTTTAGTCTCAAGTACATACGTCCACTTCAAACCGCAACACATCAAGGATCACCCATCAAGTACACCAGCAGACCCTGAACAGCATGTTCTTCGCCACAACTCTACCTCACTCTGAGAATAATTGCCCTAGTAGCATTTCCATTAGTTGCAATTGCAGTTAATGACATCTTTCTGAAAGGTATAATTCCAAGCAACAAGTAATTTTGCTGAGGCCCAACTTACCATCAAGCTCTTTTTCTCTTCAGCTGTATCCATCACCCAGGTGTTAATCATGTTTTTGTGTGCGGAGCTAGCCCTCAATCAGCAGACAAAAAGAGAACTGATTTTTTTTTTCTTTTTAGACTGAAGGGCACTTCATGCGCTGATTAGTGCTTCTGAATCTCCTAATGTGCTTTTAAATCATGCGTGCCTAATTAAAATGTAAAAAAGAAGGTAGCCTGTATCGTGACATCAGCAGACAAATTAATTTTAATTGAAGGGGCTAACAGATAAGCTCATTTTCTTTTTTGTGTTTTAGAATCCCCTGGAATGTCTTGCTCATGCATCTCTTCCTTCTGCACCTTTTCTTAAAAGCCTATTCACAAACCTGTGGTGTGAGGAAACGTTTTCTCCCTATAGCAGACATGTATTTTGGAGGAATGTGCATGCATGTTGAGGTTGGGGATACCTGCCAAGCACTGATTTAAAAAAAGAAAAAGAAAGGGGAAAGAGAAAGCCAACTTCTAACAAGCTTTCAGAGGAAAATACCATGTTTATGTTCCAGTGTTCCTAACCCCACTGTGTATTGTGGTTGGGTTTTGAATAGCAGTGGTTTGGCTCACAATCTTGGGTGTATAAACTCCATGCCTCCACCAATGTGGCTGAACCTCACTTGAACAGATGCTGTAAAATTCACTTCACTGGGAGGCCAGGGCAAACTGCGGTTACCAAACTTGTTTATGGTATTGTCATGTAAATGCTGGAAATGTCATGGAACACTGCCTGAAGCTACAAGCCATTACACTCACCCTCAGAGTCAAACAGCTTTTGAAAACATGTTGAGTTATTGTAACGATGGCAATCCTAATAAGTAATACTCCAAACAGGTTTTTTGGTGCCTACATTAGATTTTATTTTTAGTTTGGATGATTACAGGCGTGATATCTATCTCACATTCAGGAAATGTAAAGAAGCAGAGCTGCTTCGAGTTGTGTCAGTTTGAAACTTTGATTTGTTCTCAAATAAGTATTTCACACTATTGTGGTATTAAGTCTGATTTCGCTGAAGTTTACATACTATTCAGTTCATCACACGAAGTCAATGAATAATACAGGACCTTTTTGTGTTCTCGTATCCAAACTTTTGTTTTAGCACTGTGCTAACAGAATGAGTCTGGCAGAAGACAGATAAAATATAGAGAGTATTAGTCTTTCTTAAACCAAATTCAATTCAGGGCAGAGTCTAAAATCAGTAGCCTGTCACAACCATCCTATTTGATATAATTTCAGTTATTCACTTCATGAAACAGTCTGGACACTATCAGGTTTAAACCATTTGGAATAGAGCCAGCTACAGTGGGTGTTTACAAAAATACATAAGATCATTGAAAAGTGCTAGGCAAACGCATCAGTTGGAGAGTAGCCAGATGCTTCCCAGAGTCAAAACTAATATAAACTCATGAGATCAGTGGCTGTGGCAGGTTAACTTCTCCCCCTCGTCACCTAAACCATGTCTATAGTTCCTCAGAGGATGCTGATTGGTCAGGCCGTTTGGTGACTTCTAGTGGCACTGGTTGGAGCGTTGCCAGGTGGTTTGGTGAGTCAAACAAAAGTCATCTCATGAAATGAGCTGGCTGTGGGAGATTATAAAACCAGGGGGGTTAGTGACATCATCTTCTGTGGATGATCTCTAGTTTTTGATTGCAAGGAGATGGTTCTGCTGCAACTGGCAATGTGTTGAGATGCTGGCGTCAAGTTGTGGGAACGGTGAAATGATAAAAAAAAAAAAAACAGTTGACCATAAAACAGTTCCAGAGCTAACACATTTGTTGATTCAGGCTGGGATTTTGGCACAATTTCACTGATGTTCTTCTCCCCATGTAATATCACCAAGGCCTTCAGGTGCCAGTCTTATTTGCTGATGGTAAAAGTAAAAATGACAGACATGCTCCATCTGAATGTTTTGTTTGTTTGGGCAGGTGGTGCTCAAAGATGTTATCTATGTTTGCAGTATCTCATGACAGATATTCAACAGCCCTTACATGCTTGGTCACACAGCCTGGCTCTGGTTATTACTGTACAAGTCTGCCTGGGAAACTGACAGATACAGAGACATGGGTGTGCCAGCATGTATGATACATGAACAAGAAATGGGTGTGTGTATGTGTATTCAACTATGTGTGTGGCGCACTGCATGTGTGCATTTGTCTGAGTGTGTATTTGTATATGCTTCAAAGGGAAATAAACCAGTGTAGCATAAACAGCAAGGGTAGCTGTGCATGTGTCTATTCTCAGAGGTGGTCAGACTGTGTAAACGCTGAATGGTTTGGCTTAAAAGACCTTAGTTCCTCTCCATCTGGCTGTGTAGTGGGCTATGCGCAATAAAGACCGTGAAAGTTTAAATGGTATAATAACCAAAAAATAAAAACTTTATATCATTTGGATGCACTGGCACCATCTGGCCTAACGGAAAAAAAATCAGCCAGCTCATCAGAGCTCAAATTAAAAACTTCAGGAAGGGTGAATGAGGCCTTTGTGTTTGTTTAGATATTGGTGCACATGCATGCATGAATGTTGTTACATCTGTGGGAAACCTACATGTATACAAATATTAACAATCTGATTTCTCTGTCAGGAGGAATCT
The DNA here is from genome assembly GCA_900302535.1 of Neoniphon sammara. NCBI lineage: Eukaryota > Metazoa > Chordata > Actinopteri > Holocentriformes > Holocentridae > Neoniphon > Neoniphon sammara. The sequence goes on along the minus strand of OMKZ01055103.1, from coordinate 55,551 downwards.
TTATGGCTGCTTAGAGAAAGACAAACGCTGATACATGGGACAGAAAGAAAATTGAAAACCGTTCAGCAAAACAAGGCAAAGCTATGTTCAGTTACAGTTGCATACGTAACTATGTGCAAGAGGGGATGATTTTTTTTATATCAATGTGATATCTTTGACAACAACACCTTCCTCAAAATTCAATTTCCAGGCCAGGATTTCCATCTTATCAACATTACACCCATCTGCTGTTATGTTGTTTGGCCTTCCTTGACTGGTTATGATCTCCATTCCTTCTGCTATACTGTAATGTCTTAAAATGGGTCATTGTTTTTCCATTTGTAGACACTTGGACATGCAGGGGGAATATGAAATGAGTCATTTAAGAAATGAGTGTTGTTTTAGGATCCATTTTTTCTGCTTAAATGGTAAATCATTCTTTGTTAATGGAGACATGACATACAACTGCATGTTTACACAAGCTTTACTTCTGCTTGTAATGCAAATTCACGCTAATATTAAGATGTTAATATTGATACCAATGAGTTTCAGATTTTAGACATATTTTATACATAACATAATGACATGCAGTGTCTGTTTAGAATCAGTGCCTGCCAACATCTTGACATAATAAGAACTGTGAAAGTGTGTGGTCGCCATCTATTTAAAACAATAAAAGTTGCAATTCAATGATGTAGTCAAACCTGGCATGAGACATTATGCTCTAATTTGTTTTGCTCAGTCGAAAACATACGTAACCTCAATGGATGTCACTGAAAGGCAAACCACCTTTTCTATTCCTCAGACAGGATTCAAAAGGCTTTTTTATTTCTATTATCAAAAGAGATACTGCATGCAGGTTACATAACAAGACAGAGGGTGACACAGGGTTTTTAATCTCATGTTATTTCTTACACTTTGTCTTACTGCTTGCCCTTTACAATTTGATTTGCACAAATGGCTAAGAGAGTTGCTGGCATTATGACATTTGATGGAGATAATTTAGATTTTATGGTGGGAAAATGAATTATTATTCAAGGGTGAACAATTCTGATAGTGTAATCATTGGTTTGAAATAAAAAAAAGGAAAAAATAGTAAACTGAAGAAAACAAATCACTACCTTCTTTGTGCATTTGAAAGAATTTCAGAGCAACACTAGCATTAAATTATCATATGACAGACTGATTTGTTTGCATGTTATCTGTAAGTGACATAGATCTAAGTAGATCTTTGTCTCCTATCAGGACAGTAGATATCCCCAACTCTGTACACTCGCTGATTTCCTCCATTAACACAACCAAAGGAGACACAACAAAGAGTACTGGATGCTGTTCGGGTACCATTTCTTCACCACCACAGGAGCTACGTGATTGGAAATACGTACTCTTCCCAACGCCAGTCGGGAGTAAAGCAAAAACATTCTTTCTTCCAACAAATGCCTTACGTGTTATCCTTCCTTCAGCTTTTGAAATGTGTGTTTTCTCCAAATGTTATGCAACAGCGTGTATTGCCTCACCAACCATTCACCAGCTTGCACACCACACTGCTTACCGCTGCTTAAGCTAACTGTTCTGTCTAAACTTTAGACAAGCCTGCCTCCTCTAAATGCCACCAAATATACTGGGTTGCCAGACGTATCTCACAATGTGAAACCTGCAAGATTCGGCTGGCCTATGAAGCTATTTTAACCCATTCTTGTTATCAATCTGTAGTATTCCATATTCTTCATTTGTGCAACCCTGGTAAAGACCATTCATGGTAGTCGTATCAGGATTAAACTTTCAGGACAACCTCCGCTTGGGAGTATGAAACAAAACTCCTGACTGAAACTACACTCACACCTTCCTGTCCCTGCAGTTTAGAGTCAGGGAGAAAACTTCCACTTCAGAGACTTTGTTAGCAAGTTGCAGACACAAGAAGGAAGAAATGCTCTTGGAAAAACTTAAGTACAATATATCTGCTCAGTTTTCATCTCTCAACAACTTCAAATATTCAAACATCTTCAGCATCTCTTTTCTCCCCTTTGCTTGCAGGCGAAGTTGAGCACCACAATGAGTGTTTCCAGGGGGCTTCATTTAAATGTAACAACACCCACTTTTGATTGGCTGAATCCATTCAACAATTGAAGGCAGGGTATCCGGTAAAGCTGGTTACATACTGATTTTGGACCGTTGTGACAGTTGTAACATTAGGTAAAGACTAACATTAATGGTACTCTATGTAAAATGTATGCAAAATTTAACCTGCAGGCATGAAGATGAACGACAAATCTACACCAAAAGACAAAGTGTGCTTCAACTCCTCACCCCCAGGCCTCCAAACAGCCCTTCATACACACCCCTCACAGAGTGAAACGAAAGCAATCAATTCTCAAATGCATGTGATAACTTTTAACAACACAAGTCACTTAAGAGCAGTATATTTATATCTATACTGATAGAACTGGCTGAAATTGCTGATGGCCATGTAGTATTATTACAATAATACCATTACTAGAAACATGGTGCAAAGTGCAATGCTGCTAAAAGTGGCAAGATTTTATGATCTATTTATGATATTTATGATCATCATAAATAGAGCATTAGCTATGATAGCTGAGGGGCAATAACTTTATCTCTCCCCCTTGGTGCTGTGCAAGGTAACTCTCCTTTGTGTACACTTGCAGAACAGAAAACAGAAGACAAGGTTAGGCATGTCATCTATATGAATCAGCTCCAGCTGCCACTCTACATAATGTAAATATCTCTTATCTGTCCAGGAGAAAAACAGCACACTTGGAATCAGTTTTAATTCACCATTCTGTCTCAGGTACCTCCTTCTTTCAGAAGTAATACTGAAAGAAGATGCAAACCAACTGCTAACAACATGCTCCTGCGCTTTATTTTGATTAACACAACTGACCATTGGAGTAGGTGGAGCTGGTTGAGCCTGAACGTTTATAAGAGGTGGGAGGGCTCCAGCAAAAGGGGAGAAACTTTTTTACAGCTCAGAAAAACACAGAGCTGAATACAGGGGACACCTAACCAAATAGGTGATGAAATGAACAGAAGTTCATCTTTCCACCTTTCCATAAGAAGTTCATTCTATATTTTTACTGAAAAGACTGTTGGCTAGATGAAAGTGAAAATCTTACATAGGATACCTTTAAATGCTTAAGTCAGGCCACCCAAAATGTTCCTTAGTATCTCCTTTTCTATACATTTATTCTTGGTTTTCAACATCAAAATTGTATTAATTGTGACAGCAAACAGCTTTTCACATCTGGTTCAGTGGCTTAATGAGATGGCTGGGCCAAATCAGAGCCTCCTAAAGCTCTGTACTGGGTCGCGTTCAATTATTCATCTGAGGTGTAGAGCTCAGGATGTCACCTCCACTGCTGCAGGCTTCTTGGCCTGGCCGGCTGGCTGGTTGGTTGGAGGCCCTGCCTTCTGCCATTAGCATGGGTCTGATCAGATTAACTGCTGGGCCCTTTGCCAAGGAGGGGCAGTAAGAGGGAGAGTCCTGCCTGGCATGGCTAGGCTATAGCATGGCACATTTGGCAGGCTGAAGTGACCGCTGATGCACCACATTTAACACGCTGCCATCATTATTGCCACAAGTGGCTTGATGCCCATGACAAGAAAGGGAAACTGTGCAGGTGGTTGAGGACATCCATGCTGCTTTTTGTGTTCTGCTGAGACATATATGCCATAAGCTTTGTGTCATTATTTGGATTTTTTTTTCTGCACACAATGTAACGTGAGGACACTGAATCAAATGCAAAATGTAAAATGCAAAAATACACATTTGTTGCATGAAAAGCCAATGATGTGGGCAGGTTACATTAAGAAAGTTTAGCAAAACAGACTATACTGGCAAAACACAATTCAAGATTACTCACTGGATGACAATGAGCACAAAAATAAAGAAAGAAAAAAACGAAAACAAGACATAGAGGCACAGTGATATAGGGATTAAGAAGGAAAGATAGCAAAGAGAGAAAGACGATGATGCACAGGGATAGATAGGTGCAGAGAAAATAAATAAAAAGAGAGAGGGTGTAGAGTGATGGCAGCCCTCCCACAGCTCTACCTGTGGTGGAACAGATTGGACGCGCTGCAGAGCGTTCTGATTGCCGTGGCGACCAAGCGTCAGCTGACAGATGGCTGCCTCCAAGCGTAGGGCACTGGGCCGTCCACAGCTTCCACTGATTGGAAGGCCATGCACACACAACACTCTTCACACCCACGCCCACATACACACACTCTCTCACACACACACAGGCTGGTGGCCTGTGAAAGTGGGAGGGAGAATGGAGGACATGGTTTTGATCTTGTGGAAGTGTCAGGCATCTGACTGTTGCTGTGCCCATTGACTAAGAGTGACCAACTCCAAAAAAACATACCCAATCTGGGTCACACCTATTGCTTACGATCAGGTTGGATTTATATTTGGCAGAGAAGTAGTTCATCAGATACAGTGGGTGGCATACACATGAGTTGTGACTAGTGATGTATTTATGCCCTCCTATGTGGGGGCACAAGGGCACTGATGAAGCATTTGTGGCTCATAAAATAGAAGACAGTTTGCATTTTCAAAGCTGATGTGCACCTCACAATTCTAGCAAAAGATGGAAGAGTAATAAAAATGTTGTAAGGAGTTAGCAAATAATGATACATACTAGTCCTAAAGCAAGTAGCTGAATGTGTGAAATGAAAAACGCATTTGTGAAATCGTTCGAAATATGGGTGGTTCAAAAATAAAATATAAATACAAAAGAGTACTCAAGACCCTTCCTCCATGACAGCTGAAAAGGTGAAAAATAAACATGAGCAATGGGAAATGCACTGGCTGAACCTCAACACTCGCCTCTTTCCACACACTGACCCAAGTGCATGTTGTGTTTAAGTGAAAGTTTGAAAAATAGAAGAGAAAACTAGCTTAGTGACATGCTACTAGTTAGCTCTGTTTGAACTGTGTGAAATGCAAAATGGAAAACAACAACTAGTCTGGAGCACAGGGCCATAGGTATTTCAGTTATGAGCGGCTCTACAAAGACGTAATGAAAATACTAGTCAATAAGCATTTCAGCACATTAAGATGTACATGTATGAGAAACATGTATTTTAAGAATAAATGTCAGACTGTGCTTAGCTTGTGCACATTCTAAATGAGAGGACACACCCCCAACTTTTTGAAAAACTATTAAAATATCATCAGTGAAACTTTTTAATTGCCATTACACAAATTTGTGATATCTATCTATCTATCTAAAATCTGAGATCTGACATATCATGCAACATATCATAACTAGGGCGTAGTGTAATGTATTATTTAACAAGATACCTTCATGTTAGCTGGCCAAGAAAATGGCTGCCCAGTGCCTGAAAATCATGTAAAGCAGGAAGTAGCCAGGAGCGTCAGTAGCAACAACTGCTATGCGTGAAAGAGAGCATCCAAGTAAGCCACCACCACACCTTATTTATTTATTTACAGATACAAACTCTTCCTCTTCATGTCCTGTCAGCCCATCTGTTCCAAGTACTGGCACCCAAACTTGTTGTCAGCAATTCAACACAGCAATTCCACTACCCAACGTACAGTGCTGTCGATGCTGCGGATGGACAGGGAGAAGAAGTGTGTGTGTGCATGTGGATCTTCAGGCCAACAATCTGTGTGTTTAGTGCATGGTGTGTATCCCTGTTTGCTACTGTGTATTAGGCCTTGGATTTGAGAAGACACACATCACTGGAAGCACTGGGCCCAGTAATAAGCAGGATCACATCATCTGATCACAGAAATAAATCTGTTTCATTCCTCTTCCAGGTTTCAGTTATAAGGACTGTATACAAGCCTGCATGCATGTTTTTAATGGTGTAATGCTATACCCTATATACTGTCCTTACACTGGCATAGTTTAGATTTTCTGGGATAGTATAATCATTTACTGCAAGTCATGAGTGTTAAAACCAGTCACATGCCATGTCCCAAAACTGTCTAACCCACATTCCTCATCTCAGACAAGTCCGTTAAAAATGACCTCAATCAATCCAAAACCAGTCAGCAAACTCATGCACCTGTGAAATAGACAATAACATAGTGTATCACAGCAGCCATTTCCTTACAACATTCACTTCCTCTATGCACCATTTACCCTACTCTCTCTCTCTCCCGCTCTCTCCAACACACACACACACACACACACACACGCACACAAACATTGGCATTCGATCTCTGAGGCAAATGGGTCGCATGTGTCTTGTGCCTCTCCAACACCTCCTGTTGCCATAAATATCCCGTTATGAAAGGCAGGTAATGAAAAGCGCTGCCTTGGTAATCCGTGACGGAAGGCAGTTTCATGCTAGTTTAGCTTCCACCACCTCCACTGCCCCCACACCGCCCTCACTGACACAAGGCCTCATCTATGGTGCTCTCACATATCCTCCTCCTCTTCCCTTTGTGCTGACAGCCAGACACACTGATACTGCACGGGTCATCTGTCTGCAGCTCAGGTTGTGTATGTTATGCATATGTTGTTTGTTTGTCTTTATTTTATTTTTTTCAGGGAAGTTTTACTGCACATGCTCTTCTACGGCAAGGGCAGCAGGTACTTGCTAGGGATCATGTCTTTTACCTGTTAAAGACAAACATACATAATAATGAAACCAGGTACACTGTTTTATCAATTGTTGTCTCTTTTGTTGTTTTTTATTTAATGGCCAATCACATTTAGAGGGGGAAACACCATGACATTTCTAAACACTAATTGTAATGTCTTGTTGAGAAGCTACAAAATAAATAAATAAATAAATAACACTTGGAGCTAATGTTACATCCTTTACTGCCACAGCTAATGGCTTAATAGCTAGAAAAAGCTTAGCAATAAACAACGTGACAAAATAACGTTAGCCATGGCTGGCTTCAAGGTCATGTTAGGCAGAACGCCAGCAAACATATTAGCTAACTTAGCATGGTTACTTAGCATTAGCTGCTCACTTTCACTTATTTGAAGGACTAGCATTAGGTGCCAGCTTAGCAAACTTGGCAAACCCCATCGAGTATTGAGTAAAATTTGGATTCGAGTCCCTCTGCAAAAAAAAAAAAAAAATGTTGAGTCGGAAACAAATGGAGCAGTTTTTTTGCCTGCCAATAAAAGACAGCCATGTTCATCATACATTTTCCTCCTTAGGATTTCTGCACAGACTGAAGTTTGGAATGGAGCACCTTGGTATTACACAGTGACAATGATCTGCCATTGTTGTTTACTAATCTAATTTTGTAATTAGTGAACTATTTTCATAGTGGACCACTATTGAGTATTGACCCACTGTCCACTGTGTTAGCAAGGGACAGCAAAGGGTGGGACAAAGTAATGTAAGCAATTCCATTTAATTACGCAACTTGACAAAAATACGTTAGGAATCACACCAAATTACAAACTGGGTGTGAAACACAGAAATACAAGCCAATTTTCTGGGTACATTAGGTTTGTGAAATATGTAAGTAACCCCTGTTTTCAATACTCTTAAATTTCAATTAACTGTCTACATCTTCATCTACACCATTCAAAACTCAAACACATGACCAATGGATTGGGTTTTCAAAAACAACATGATAAATGATGGGGTTCAATAAATGTTTTTGGTTGAATTATTAATCACTGAAACATAAGCTGTCCTTTTAGATCAAACTTTCTAGTGTGCCTCTTGTAAAGTGAAATGACCCTGAATTGCTCATGTACATGCGATTTCTCTGTGAGCAGCTTGTATAAACACACCACATACAGACAGACATGTACACACTCACCAACAAGGCTGAGAAATGGTGACACGTAAACCTAGTTCCTTTGATTTCAGATTAATGTTGGTATGGGAAAACGTTTGTCTTTGCACCTTTTTTTCTTTTGCCTCTCGGTCGGTGAGGGAGTTGGCTCGTAGCGGATCGAGCCATTGATCAGGGTGGATTGCAGGAGACAGCAGTGCGGTGCTGTGGCCCTCAGAGGAAGACCCTCTCGCAGATTCTGGCAGCTCTTCCAACAGAATAGATAATTCTGGAGCAGCAGTTCCTGCTTTGCCTCGTGCCAACACATTTACAATTCAAACATTGACCAAGGTGTCGGGGTGGAAAGTTGGAAACACTTTGATTTGTTTTTATGAGAGATTTGACAGAGGTTGGATACACAGCCTGTCGTGAACCTCTTGAAAGGAATTCAAATGTCTTTTGTTTCAGTTTTCTTTTGTTTTTGTCGTTAATGGTTGGGGACGATAAATGTGAAGACAAACTGTGTACTACAGATTGAAAATGTTGGAGATGAAATATTCTCAGACAAGTTAGAAGTCTAAACGCTGTCTTATTTTAATCAAACTATTAACGGGACAATGTAGCCTTTACATGAGGTTAAGATATCATTGTTTTGTTCATTTCTGTTTCTTTGGTGCCTCATTTTTGAGTTTGAGCCAGTGCATATTTTGAATAAACAACAAATATATGGCTTGTTATGGTTGAAATGTGTTTTTTATGAGAGGTATGAGGCTATTCCCAGTCAAATTAAACCTGCATAATCATCCTACACTGCAGTAACAGACATAACCCACTGTTGTCAGATGCCCTCTGCTAGTAGTGTTTTCCCATGGGATTATCTTTGTTCCTCTGGCTGGGGCTGAGTTGGTGCTGGGACATAAACCTGCAGTATTTTATTACTGTCCCAGTGAGATTTGCAGAAAATAGAGAGAGTGATACAGTATAAGCTGTTGTTGAGAGTAAAGGGACAAGCGGATTGTCTTTGCACATTGCTACTGCCAAATAAAAGCTTTTGTGCCATTTGGTTGTTGTGTTTGCACTGGGCTTTGTGTTTCCTCTGACTGTGTGTGTAGATATATCATAGTACTTTTTCTTTCTATAATTTGGTTCAAGAGGTATATTAAATTGTGCATACATCCTTTGCTAATACGAAATGTTATTGATCACAAAATGGACTGTTTCAATAAAATACTAAATGTTGCAGAGTTCAACCTATATTGGTCAGGCTTTGTGTATGCATTTAGTGCGTGTACTCTTTGCAGACTGTGTGTATCCCTGCTGTGTGTCTCACACTCCTCAGGCATGAGAGCTCAGGTTCCCTTGCCCTCCCCAAAATTGAAAAGCTCATCAGGAGATAATTCTGGGAGCTGCCTCAATGCCGGCTATGTGGCACTGTCACCTTATCTTCCAGGCCTTTCGGGCCCCGCTGCTCCTGTCGCTGCCCTGGGGAAGACAGCTTAGTACCCATTCTGGCAACAGCGGCAGAGGAGAGCGGGGCAGGGGAGATCACTCATTTTAATAGGCCTGTCACATCTGTTTTTAGAACCCGAGGAGGTCTCCTGCTACAGGCCTCTGAATGAAGTGACCCCAAAACGATGCGACAAGCTGTGATGAGCTCGGGGAGGGGAGCTTTAAGGTAGAGCGGGGGATGAGAAACCGGCTGGAAAAGTAAAGGATTACATCAGAATCGTAAAATCTATTCTACACTGCACTGCAGTTCTGTCTCAGTTTCTGCCATGTTATCAAAGTAATTATCATGGTTGATAATTCTGCACTATTTATCTTCATGAACTAAATTTGCTTGCTATTGTGAAAGACTGAGATAAATAAACTAGAATTGAACATTGCCAGTTTTATATGGTATTAGAAACACTTTTTTTTTTTAATCTAAGGCTAAATGCCTTTGATGCACTTGATACTTGGATATCAAGCACATATTTTTGCCTTATTTATTTTTACTTCTTACTGTACATGATTTGCTGTGCAGTACAAAGTTGGTTGCTTATAATCTTACATGGCTAATACCTGAATAATGCTTGGTTAATTTAATTTAATTTAATTTATTGTTCATAACTCTTATAATAAAGCACAAATTTATACTGAAGTACATGGGATACCTTTTTTTTTCTTTCTCCATGGTATTGAAATTGGCATCAACTACCAAAATTCTGGCATCGTGACAGCCTTAAACTACAGCTTGCTTTAGTATTAGGACATAACGGGGCTACAGCTGCATGTCCGTGTTGTTATAGCCTGACACAGCCATACACTGATTTAGTTAGCATGTTGGAGTTAATGTCCTGTTGTTTCTGTTTTCCAATTCAGTGCCCTATAGCTTTTTGCTGTCATCATCACCTAAGCCATGCCTGTAGCTCCTAGTTATTAGTTACACTGTGTGTAGGTCACCATATCAACATAAATATTATTTTGGTCTATCTGTGATTGCTTGCCATACAGGAACAGTGTGTCTGCACATATTTGATCTGTAAATGTTCCTACACAAAAGTTAAGCAACTTTCATCAACATTGTCTTATTTTGTTTGGCCTTTAGTAAGAACAAAATTTAAGAATGATAGCTGAAGGCTCTCATTTCCCTATGCACAAATCTTGTGCTTTGTGCCAGAGTTTAAGTAGGCATATAGTTTTTAAAAACCCATTCTCACTCTGAAAACACATAAGATAGTCTGGAATGTTGATTGCGTGCTGAAGCCAAAGACAAAGCAGAGGGAAATTAACATTTGATTAATAAATTGGTTTGTTTCATCTTCTCTCCTAAAAACACATAAATATATTAAATTGGTTTGAAAAGGGTACGTGAGGTGCAAAAGAAATGATTCTCCAAGGATCTATGATTTGGATTGTTTCTTACCATCATCCTCAGCTCCTCATGATTAATCGGTCAGTGTGCTGTGTGGCTGATTGGTCCAGGGAACAGCTGGAGTTCAAAGCCATCAACACAGCTTCTCCAATTAATGTCTGTAATGCACTCATTACCTTTCTTATGTTTGGACCTTGTCCTGCTCTGTGCCCCTCCTGTGGCTACAGTCCAACGCCTGATGTTTATAGGATCCAATTTCAAATCAAACTTGCAGCATTAGTTGTTTTCTTTCCATGTTTTCCACTTATCTGGAGCTGTAATCCCACTGTTCACACTTCAAAATGACATTGTTTTTCTGACAGCAACTTTAGATGATAACACCTCTATCTCAGATGAAGACTTTTTTGTTATCCCTTTGCTGCCCTTAAGACATCATGCTGGGGGTTGGTGAGTTTGTTTTTTGTTTGTTTGTTTCTATTACTTTTTTTTTTTTTTCAATCTCTGTCCACCTCCCAAATGCAATGGCCAGTTTGTTCGTGTGCACACAGTAGTGTTAGTCTGCTGTCCTTATGTGCGGTGTACTGGGGTGTTTACGTGTGATATTTGTAAATCATCAGCATCAGGTGCACACTTCCAATTTGAGATGAAGTGTAATTAATCAAAGGTTTTTGGGGGGGTCTGCACATATTTCTTGAGTCTGGGTGTTCTTACTTTTGTATTTTTGTTGTTTTTAAGAACAAATTTAAAAGATATATAAGAAAACATTCATGACTATCTCACCTGTATTTTGATTTATTTTAATTTTTGGTTCAAATCAGTGATTGAAATGTCACACGGGTCAGCCATTTGCTGGACAAAATGTGGAACAGCTCTCTTTTACAGCAGATCTTATTTAGACTTTGCTCACAGGCTCCAAAATATTAAAAATTTGGTTCAACAGATTACAGTTTTCATAGTCCAAGTCTTTGACAGTGATTATCACTTGTTTCCATTTGCAAGTAGCACAGACAAAAGAACAAAAGAGTCTGCACACTGCCAGGTGCTCCGCAGGTGGATGAACATTTTGATGTCACCGCTCATATGAAGAGCTCAAAATGTCACACAGCAACTTGGAGCGTACAGAACCGACTTCTGCTCTACTCTTTGCATTGTGGTGTTCTGTTTTCATTCTGCTGTTTTTACTCTGCTTTGTTAGGACAGACAGCATCAAACTGAAAGCAAAAAAATCATGGTAAAGGCTCCCATATTAAGGTATTAAGATAAGGTCAGCAATGGATACAGGTCAACCAGCTGCATATGCAATGCACATTTGCAATTTCCTGCCTGTGTTCCTGTCATCAGTCCAGTCGTCTTCTCATTTCAAATAAAGCACATCATGCTTCACCTGAAATCAGCCTGATACCACAGTGTGCATCTGACCTAAACAGGGCTGTTTTCATGTCCTTGAACAAAACAAATCTAGGCAGTAAACACACCAGGCTTTGACTCCAACGTCCCAAACAAGGCAAGGTGAATACGTTCTGTTGTCCCTGTGGCTGAAGAGACGTGAATTCAGGGCCAAGCAGCGTTCAGCCGCTGTGTAAACAGCATTTACAGGGGGGGGCTCTCAGCAGCCTCTGCTGCCACACACACAGACACACAGACAGGTACACAGAGACGGTTTTCTCTATACACTGCAGTGTCAGCAAGGACGTTACTCCAATACAGATGTGCCCCAGTCTATGCTGGCATCCAGTTGTGAACATAGTTAAAGTAGCCCTAAAGAAAGACCTTCACAGAAACTCAGTTGTAATGGAAAGGCTCCAGGTTTTTTGAGAGATAATATTTTACACCAGTAGTCTGCCACGGTTTATATGTGCAGCTGTCAAGTTTGTTTGGAAACATGGCAAAACCTAAGTGTGAAATGTTAAGTGGAAGATGTATGCCGTAAATTCATCTGTGTGTGTGTGTATGGATGATGTGACAATGAAAATATGTGTGTGCATGTGTATGTACGTGCAAAGGCGAATGAGCGAGAAAGACAGATAACAGAGTGTGTTTGTGTGTGTGTGTGTGACTGCTTCGGTGAAAAAGAAAACCTCTTTACCTCAACCTCCCACATCCCCAGCTCTGATTACTGCATTTTTGGCAGCATTTCCGAGTAAGTAATGGATGCCTGGGCTATCAGGGAAATTTGTAGCTGTCTACGTTACAAGGGCCTCTCATTCCAATCAGCAAGTGTCAGCTCAACTTGCCTTGTAATTAATGACTACTGACTGGCCAATAACAGCCCAATAAGTCCACTTTGGGTCGGGGCGGCTGAAGTCAGCAGAAAGAGGCAAAGCTGGAGATGTTGACTAGGCAAACAACTAATTGCCAACAATAACTGCGACTATTTTTATTAGCTTGGCTTTTAGTGGAGATTGTTAAATATTGTAAAGGTGGCAGAGAGAGAGAGAGAGAGAGAGAGAGAGAGAGAGAGAGAGAGAGAGAGGGTATTGGCTAAGACGTGGTGCCACAGCTGGCCTACAGTATAAATCACTCTCTGTGCGTTAGGAGGAGCCAAAATGGCTGTCATGATATGCTGAAGCCCTCTGCACCTGCCGCCCCATAACAAGCAACTATCTTGTCAATTTTCAACTGGTCCCATTCACGTCAAGCCATGTTTCAGCTAAATTAACAAATTCAAACAATTAAGCAGAATCAGGAAAACATAATTTGGCATTACTCCATTTTGTAACCACAATACCAGTTTGGCAGATTGGACAATTGAAAAAGATTTTTAATTCTATAAATAAATTTGACCTTCACCTTGAATTCTATTGTGGTTTTACTGTTGTACTATAGATAACAAACAAACAAATTTAGAAATGATGCTCAAACTTAAAAATTAAATTAATAAATAAATAAATTTAAAAATGGTGATCAAACCTAAATATAAACTCATAAATAAAGTAATAAGAAAGCTTTATTAACTTAAAAACATGCCACACCAATACACACTAACACATGCCTTCCTCATGGGCGTACAAAGCACCCGGTGTTAACTTAATAATACCCACAAACCAACCTATTAACCAACCAGAGACTTATTCAGGATTTTAATTGCTATCCTAATGACATCCATGCACAAATACTATAAATCTTCGACATGCAACATAAACGTTCACACCAGCAAAAAAGTCAGGAGTCTGTTATCACAACACTGACGAAACAGAACACTCCAGTTACACACCAGCAGCAGCAGTTCACAGTACAAAATGTACAGTGTGTTAACTTGTACATATGTAAACACATGCCTGAAGCGATGATGTAACCTGAAGATAGAGAGAGTAGTATACATTCCCTCCCCAGCCTCTGGCAGGTAATCATAATCCATCTCAGTGTTGTTTGAAGGGATAATCTTCAAGGTAGTTGGAGGAAACACACCTCTGAACTTTGCACTGACCCCTGTGACATTAGCCCATAGTGAGCTGTCAGTCATCTGAGTTTTCATTTAGTCTGGAAGCTCAGTGTGATTTAACAGCAACAGCTTCTTGTCATGAGAGGAGACTTGCAGGTTGACATTTTTTGAGTGGCTTATTTTCAAGGCGGTTATTTGCAAAGTTTTATCTGTTTGATAGAAGTATTTGCATACATGTCATCATTAGGTGGAAACCTCACACCTCCAATTTTGGTGTTTTTCATTAGTTAATTAACTTAAACTCAGGGATTACACAACCGTCTAGATGTAACCCTAGATTAATAACATTCTGCAGAATTTGTGTCATAAAACCCTCACAGACGCCACTGGATAAACTGAAAAATACATGGCAGCTAAAAACAAAGTTGTTTCTCTTAGTTCCTGGAGCGTTTTGAAGATAGATGGTTTTCACTTGAAAACGCTGATATGTTAAAGGCACAACGGGTTTTTACTGTTGGCACAAAATGCAGGTTAATAGGATACCAATGATTATTTTACCAGGTGCTGATACTTCCGGCTTTCAGAAACTCACTATCTCCTCTAACTTGTTTTGGAACAAAAACTCCCCGCCCATGCTTTAACATTTGATAATGTTGACTCTTTCACAGCATCATCTTATCATTCAAAAATTCCATTCTCGCTTCCTCGTACTTTGTTTTGTTTCTGTGACCTCGTGTTTTCCAGCAGATTTTCAGCCAACTGGTGTCTGAGTGTGCCCACATCAGTGCGTATCCTCAAAACATCAATAAGGGTGCTCTTATCGATGAAGGGTTAGGGACACTGCACACAAACACGTCTGTGCGGGTAGCATGCTCTCAAGCATTCAGAGAGCAGAGCACAATGAGCCTCAGACAGAAATACAGTGGCAATGCATTCAATAGACAAGTGTGAGCAACCCAAGGGAACAGTGAAATGAATTCAAATCAGGTCAAAGTATAATTTCAGTGTTAGAACTACTAGATGGATTAGATGCAAAATACTAAAAATACAACATCAAACAACAAAACAGTACCAGAAGCATAAAATAAATCACCAATCCAGGGTTTTAATGTTTTAGTGTTAATGTGCTTTAGGCTGGAATTTTGCTTTAAAACAAATACGATGTTAAAACTGAATATGACACCAAATGGGTATGTGCAGCAGGGCAGCCTAGTGGTTAAAGCGGCTGTCCTGTACACAGTCCCACTGGCAGCCATGCGTCCGCTCCAAGTGTCCTTGAGCAAGACACTGAACAGGCTCACTCAGCTGTAAGCTGCCCTGGATAAGAGCATCTGGTGAGCGCCTAAAACATTAATGATGCATCAAGATGGGCATGTTTTTGCAGCATACCATCCCTCCTGCTGGAGAGGATAAGTTCTCCATTGCGCTCATTTTTTAGCTGTCAACATGCCATATTCATGAGTGTGTACGTGTGTTTACCTGTTGAAAGTGTGTGGTCTGTTTCTTTCAGGGTCAAGTAATGAGGCATCAGATAAAGGCAGCCGCTATTTTGGCATCATACGCCTACAAGTGGCAAAACAAACCTTTATTTAATAATAGAAAACAAGGCATACGGGCAAATGAGTGACTGATGATTATCTGTATGTGTGTGTGTGTGTGTGTGTGGCAAAAACCAAAGCTGTCTGCAAGGGCAACAGTTCACCGAGATCTAAGCCTGGCATTAGTCAACAATGAGATGCATTCCAGAAGTCTTTCTGCCCTTTATGTTTAGTACGGGTTTAGTGTGTGTGTGCGTGCCTGTGTTTGTGTGAGCAGCCGTGGAGTGATGCGTCCGTGTTACTGTGTGTGTGTGTGTGTGTGCACCAGAGCTGAGCAATTTTCGTCAAGGGTGGTGACCGCGCCTGATTTGATGTGTGAAGTAGTGTGCAGCCATCACTCATTAGCTGCAAGAGACCACAAAATTTGTGTAAATGCTTTTCTTTCTTTTTTTTGTCTTGATTTTCTTTGCACATATCAAAATAATTCAGCACATTTTGCAGATGAGGTTAAGAAAATCCCAAGGGAGTCGGGGTGGAAAAGAAATTAGAAGATTACAAATAAGCTGAATTTGATACAGATACTAAGTGACAACTAGAAGGCACTTTGAAAGCACAAACTTCCGTCAGTCATAAACAATTAATTAAACTACTGTTACCCCCAAAGATATTATTTCTATCAGGCTAAATTTTAAGTTGGATTGACCCGACACACATACCGTGAGGAAAGGAATTAAGTCTGTCGTTGTTAGCTTCATAGTTTTGATAGAAACAACAATAACTATACAATGGTGGAACTCCCAGATCTGGACCATTGGCAATGTCTAATCAATACTACCTCAGTTTGACACCGTTTTGTCCACTGAATTTCATGGAAATCTTAAATTTTTGAGATCCTGTTGATGGACAAAAAGCAAACTGACCAACAAGGGCAGAAACATAACCTCCGTGACAGAGGCAACACTGCTTAACAAGTACCAACACTGTCCAGTATAAATGCACATTTGTGGTGGCCCTGCAAAGATCGCAAAAAATTAGAAAATTTATATGCAACTGACAAAAAATATGGAGGAAGCAATTTATCGGCAACTTGGGCCATTTCAGTCTCTCTCCATGAAGATAAAGAAAAACATTTTCAACTGTTATTGAAACAAAAGCCTTTTCAAGATCCATCCATCGTGCCCAAACACAAAATCTCCCTTTTAGGATTTTTGGTCCCAAAAAAGATGTATATTATCCATGAGAATAAGTAATAGTAAGTGAATAAGTAAGTAATGAAAAGGAGGTCAAGAGAGAAAGCTGCAGGACTAGACTGAAACTGAGTTGACAAGTCTAGACTTGGGTTTCTGAAGGCAAAACTATCATGGGTGTGGCAGACAGGACAGGTGAGAAGAGGAGTTTAAAGACCACAATAGGAGGAGATCAATTTACTGAAGGACTGTAAAATCTGTCTCTCACCAACTTCATTACTATGTTTATTGCCAGCTTGGCTGATAGCAGCAGTTTACTGGAGGGCTTGTTAGTCTTAGAACACTCTAAACACACTTGGTGCAATCCAGGACAATTATAAAACCACAGCGAGCTGAAACCACTGCTCATATTCATGACAGGTACTTCAGTGCATTACAGTTGTTGGTATGTAATGTGTTGCTGTGGTATCCTGTAATTACCCGTCCTACCGTAGGAACTGACACTGACATATTTACATCCATGCCTAATCAATTAGTGTAAGTGATTTATGTTCATCTCTCTGTCTTTCTCACTCACACAAACACACCGGCATTAAAATGTTATTTGCTACCAACAAGAACTGATGCCCAATCTTGTTGTGAATTCACCACTCCCACCTAAAAGGCTTAGAACTGCGTAGATTGTAGTTGTGGAGCTCTTGTGTTTAAAGGAATAATCCAATGTTTTGGGCAATATCCCCTTTTGCCTACTTATCCAGACTGAGACAAGATGTTCGACACCATTTTCACCTCTGTATGTCCACTGGTTTGGTACTGATGGTCAGCATTTCATGTTAGCTTAGCATAAAGACTTGAAGTCTACAGGAGTCAGTTAGTCTAGCAAAGTGAAAAAAATAAACCTTATAGCAACATGCAAGATGTGTATTTCAAATACACAATGCATTGTGTAAATAAGACAGCTTTGAAGTTGCTATAAGCTTTATTTTTTCACTTTGACAGAGCTAAGCTAATGACTCCTGTAGACTTCCAGTCTTTATGCTAAGCTAACATGAAATGCTAACCATTGGAATCGAACCTGTGGACTACAGAGGTGAAGATGGAATCAAATATCTTGTCTCAGTCTGAGTACATCGGCAAAAGAGGATATTGCCCAAAATATTGAAGTATTCCTTTAAGTCTTCCTTTTTCAAGGTGGTTGAAAAGGCTGTGTACGTGTTCTTAAAAGTTATGAAGATAGTGGGGTGCTCCGGTAGCTCACTGTGTAGAGCGTGTACTGTAGGTTTGATTCCAAAACCTGCAAACCTGCGCCCTTCACTGCATGTCATCCCTCTCTCGCTCCCCCATTTTTCCTATGTATCTATACTGTCGCTGTCAAATAAAGCAGAAATGCAAAAACAAAACAAACAAAAATTAGTAATGGATAAAGTCAAGCAGTAACTCTATATTTTTCCATCTTCAACACACTTGTGGACCAACATGACCCGGTTGGTATGTATTTACTGTAGCATTTACTCTGTACACAAGAATGTGTCAGCAGTCAGCAGTAGTGATGGTGGAAATCCAAGCGGGTTGGAAATAGAGGATGGGGGAATGAGTGCAGAGATAGATGACCTCCTTCACCAGGGATAAGGTGGGTCTAGTCCCTCATCTCTTATGCATGGTCTGGATTCTTCCATGATTTAACTAATTATCCGTCTTTCATCCACCGTTTGTCAGGGGACTTGGCTGCGGCAAACCACTTTCATAGCGTGCCAGCGCTTCATAATTAATGGGCCTTGTGTCATCCAACTTGTTTTATCTTTCTCTCTCTATCTCTCTCAACCTCTAACTCCCCTAAACACAGCTGGATGTGACGCTGTGGATTTGGGTACCACAGTGTTTTTGTTTTGACATGGGTGCAATAAATAGACTGATATGGTTGATTTCGTATGCAGTTGAAGTTGTTTGTTTTTGCTGGCTGGTGGAATATGTGATAGGCTGTCATCTGCCCAGTGATTTACCATGCAGACTCTCCCTATACACACCGCACTCTCCTAAAAGCCGAGGTTTCAATGTTAGGTCACATTGGTCTGGAAACCTGGGAAAATCCCATCATTGGTATTCAGTTTTTATTGGTATTAGATGAGTCTGATGCCTATGGAGTCTGGGAAGGCTCAGAGGAGAGAAAAATATTAAATCGTGCCCTTGAATTATAATTTGGTCCCTTGATTCACTAAACTGTGACCTCAAATTACTAAATTGTTCCCTCAAATTACTAAATCATGCACTCAATTTACAAATCCATTCCCATTTGATTTTGGGGCGCAGTGCTGCTATGTTGCGCTGTCTGGATCTTGGATTGTGGGTGAACTGGATTAGGCAGAAAAAAAAGGGACTTTGCAGCTGCTCTAATAGTAGTTCAGTGTTTAAAACATTTGTTTTAAAGTGTCTTTGTCGGGTCAGGTATTCATTTTTGTTACCTGATAAACTGACAACCAGCTCTGTCACAACATATGTAATGATAATTTAAAGCACCAAATCATCCGTGTCATTGAATGAGGCTGTAAATATATATTATTTAGGTTTAAGGTAATCTAAAAGTAGGTCTATGGACTGCTAAGCCAATCGCTATCCCATAGTCAGTCTCTATGGTAACCAAACTGAAACATTTCTACTGAAACATCCATGGACATTTTGCCAAAATTCTGCATTAGGAAAAGAAACCAACAGATTCAAAGATTTTGTCATCTTTTAACGGCAAATAAATCAGCCACTGTCAAATTTATGAGAATAAAAATCATAACAACACTGAATAACACCTCCTCGTGCACGCCCTCCATTCAGTAATTAGACACCATTTTCCTTATCCTCATCCTTACCATTGCCCTATGTATGGTTATCTTCAGTTTACAATGAAGAGCATGCAATGCATGATTTTGCACAGGTGGTGAGTTTAAGACGTCTCTTGTAGTGCACACAAAGTAGGAGATAAAGTATAGTCCTTTAAATTGAGTTTAAATTGTGGTTGTCAGATATTTTCCTTATGGACTAGGGTCCAATATTCGTATTGACTGGGCTGAATGTAATGTAAAGTATTAGGCCTGCTGTTGAGAGGCCTGTTGACTGGGCGACAGAGAACTGTCCATGTCAAAGCTCTCTGTGGGGTGGGACAAAATTAATGACCAGTCATACTTTGGGAGGTTTCATAGAAGCAAACCTGAAGCCAGGCTGTGTTAGAGTACACATGCACACAAATATACAATACAGACTACGCAGGCAAAGAAACAGGCATTTAAAATGAAAACAAACAAAAATCTGTCCCCTCTCTGCCTCTTCACTCAGTAGCCCTGCCCTGCTGCTTTCACACCCTCAAATTAAAACTTGGATGCACTTTGGTCTTCACATTAACCCAGCCTCTCCACCACGAGCAGAAGGGATAACTTTACACTGACAAATCAATTTCTTCACTCACCGTAAGCTCTCTCTTCCAAACAGGCCCTGTCACTGGTTTTATGAGAGGGATTACCCATAATCCTCAGTTATCTGGATGCCTGCACTCTTACCATATCCCACTCAGTCTTCCAGGCTCCCAGGTTGCTGAATGGCAACCAGAGGACACTTCCACTTCCTGCTAGCCAATTAACTTGTCTAATGGTGATTTGCTGGACTAACACAATGTTATCGGTGTCAGGCTCACTTTTGATTATGTGTATATGCTGTTGCTATCTGTATGCTATTCAGATGTGGCTGCGAGAAAGCTTGTTCAAGAAGGAGAGAAATTAGCTTAATGGCTATATATGAGATGATGTGCAGCGATCTGTCATTATTGCAAAATAAGGCAGACAGAATGAATTAAGACCAATGACAACCTTGAAGGAGCTTAGTTTGCAAAGAGGCCCAGCTCCCTGTATAATATCCCACTTACTCCATTACTACTTACAAAAGTGCCATTTGATAGAAAATACTTACCGAAAATTATTTCATACAAAATCATACAAGCTTCTGTAAAAAAGCAGAAGGCTGCACTGTAGCATAATAAACAATAGAACAAAAAAAATAGTTAATTAGAGAAATAACAGATGTAAAGATGTACTTATTGTAAAGATGTAGTGATTTTGTACCGAAACTGAAAAACTCTGATTCTGGATCCTCAATTCACAGAATCATATGCAGTATGTATAGTGAACTGTGTTCTGTTTTCTACACCACATTTCTTCTAAATTTTTTTGAGCAAGAAGAGAAATTACAGCAAACACATTTGTAATGTAGAACATGAGACATTAATTTTGATTAATAACGTTAGGCCAAATAATGGCTTTTCAAATGACTGAACAATACCAGCACTGCCGAATCGTGGTCTAAAAATCAAGATACAAAACGTTGT
The DNA here is from genome assembly GCA_900302535.1 of Neoniphon sammara. Classification (NCBI taxonomy): domain Eukaryota; kingdom Metazoa; phylum Chordata; class Actinopteri; order Holocentriformes; family Holocentridae; genus Neoniphon; species Neoniphon sammara. The sequence goes on along the minus strand of OMKZ01055103.1, from coordinate 34,504 downwards.
GCAACAACTTAAAGTCGCTCATGACTAACAATTTGATTATACTATATGGATAATTTTGACAAGAGTGTGTGCATGACAGATTCAGGATAGACAGCTCTGTGTACCGCTGACATCAAGCTGCTCTTTGGCTCCAGCGTTGTGGTTTTGATGACAGTGGGTGTTCAGGGTGTTCAGGGTGCTAAAGCAGGGCTGTTAGGAGGCCTGTCAACTCGGGGACAATAGATCTGTAAAACTCCAGCCTTTCTCTCAGCAAGAGAACAAATCTCCCCCTGTCTGAGAGGTGCAGGGCAGAAAACTTCATCCGCCTGACAGCCAGAGCACCGCTTAATGGCTCTGTCCTGGCTGAAGAGGGCCGAAGAAAAACACAAGGGCTGTTCCATTGTTCAAGGTTCCTGCTTAGATTGACAGGAGTGCCTGCTTTTAAGGAACTCAGTCTTGAATGTGCACCTGGGCCCATAGACTTAAATTGCAAAGCCCCACAGAGTACTGATCCCACTGACCTGAGGCACTGATGGAGCCGGAACGTATCCTATTTATCCTGAAATACAAACGCTCCTCAAGTATTACTACCTTGAAATATAGAAATGCAAGAAATTTGATTACGTTTTATTACAGTTTAAAGCACATACATCTGCATATACTGTATGAAATTAATAATTCTTGATTGAGCTGGTGGTTGGAGGATGAAGGAACATGAAGGAACATAATTTTAGAAGGCAACAAATCTGATAATGTCACTTAAGCCTCTGCTAAGGAAAACTAATGCTCACACACTTGATTTAAAACGGTTATGTCGCAGCACAAGCAAGGGCCAAATAGAATTAAAAGGAGACGGAAACATTTATGGAGAGGTTAGTTTTGGCTGAGAATGTCTGTGGACCAAAAGCTGTTAGGACCTGACAAGAACTAATTTGCTAACTTCCGCTTCAAATTGGTGCATGATTAATGAGTGGGTAATTTCATGGCCAGAGTCTCAATTTTCCCCCCGCATTGTCTTTATTCCTTCATACAGCTGCAGCAGCAGTGAAATATATCCAATCCTGCCAGTGTTTTCAAATATTCAACATGACTTTCCACCACACCTTGCTTTCATTGACACCTGAGGGAGAGTGAGGCAAGGGGTTGAGAACAGGTCAGGATTGGGCTGAGTCCAGACAAAACTGCAAGTTCATGGTGGATGGAAAACAAAATGTTTTTTAACAAAAAGATAGATGGGGTTAGAGCATGTCAAAACACACGGGTAGTGTTCAAGTACGTCAAAACAGCCAAAAAGGAAAACAATACACTGTTAATCAAGTGGAACCACTGACATTTTCATGACTTCCCCTAGTTTGCAAGGGGAGGAAATATGGTTCTGTGTTGTTTTACCCTAAATTTCAGACTATCAGTCCAAAGAAAACAAAACGATAAGAGTCCAGTCCCAGAGAGAGTAACACCATGCATGCAAAATGGCTGTCCAGGGAAGAATAGGTTCATTGAGAGCCAGCTAGACGCACTTAATCGCTCTCTTCCTGACTAAACCACTACAGGATCTGAAGCACTCACCTCATATGAAACCCACCTTCCACAAAGAGGGAAGGAAACACTACACCAAAGTGTGATTGCCTGGCTATTTATGAATGTAGCTGAAGCAGAAATACAGTAATACAATTTCAAATGATGCACTTTCACTTTTTCCGAATATACATACTTACAGCAGATTCTTTATGGAAGCTATAAGAGAGAGAAAGTTCCAAATTACAGAAACATAATTTCAGTACTTCCATCATCTATTCATCTTAGTCTTTCAAAGTTAGGATTCCCACTCCTCTGTGACTAGTTTTGCAGCCACTCCAGGTAGGCAACCATTTGTAGCAGTGCCATCCACAATACTGATGAGACTGAAAGCCAAAAAAGACTAGTGATAACCAGCCAAGCACTGGTCCCATGGTTGTCATCATCTTGGCAAATACTGTAACAAGTGTAAGCATTTTTCTTTGACAGTCATGGATGCAGGCAAGACTTTTAATCTTTTAGCAACGCCTAGTATTGAAAAGACAAAGGTTTTGTTTACATTCCTGGATAACATGACTGTTGACAGCCTAAGTGACTAGACTGACGGTACCTTGTATGGTTCATACATGCAAATTGGAAAAGGTTTGACACAGTAGCCTAACATAATTGTGATAAATCCTGGTGTGAACAATTTTGTTGGGTCCCTTCATCACATCAAAATGAGGAAGCAAATCTATCACAGTAGCACAAATCAAGCTTGGTCAAAGATGTAGCCTGTTGCTCAATATTCACTGGCAATCACGAAGACAAAAATGAGAATAATGAAAAAAAAAAGCATATCATAGAAGATACAGGCTATATAAGCAAGACTCCAGTAGATTATGAAACATTACTGCACCTGTTCACACAGGCATTTACATTTATCATATGGCCTAATACATCAGCTATGTGGTACTGATATAGTGTAGTAATCATTATATTGCACATACAAGTGCCAAAAGCTAATATGGGGGAAACTGATCTCACTAGAAGTCCACACTATGTTCCTTATGCCAGGCAAAATCATCCACAAATCTCTTTAAATCCAAACTCCTGGCTTTGTTAGTGCTAATACCAGCTAGCAGCAGCTGTGAAAAACTTGTCCAGCTTATGGAGTTTAGCAGTTTCTTCCTCCTGCTCTGCTTCCTCCCTCCACTACTGTGCCCCACTTTTGTGTTTTTTTGCAATATACGTAGTTAACTAAGAAGAGATTGACAACGAAGCCTCTAAATTCTACTATTCTGACTCAACAACAAACAACTGAAGCAGGCTACATATGTTGTATCGTCATGCATGACAAGAGTATAGAGATAACTGGGCACTTATAGTAAGTTTTTGCCAGCAATCCTTTTCAAACAGATGATGCTTTTGTTTTGAAAATTTTAAATTTTAACATCAAGCCATGCATGTAAATAAAAGCCAACAAAAATCCAATAAAATCGGTTGATGCTTGACAAATGAGCATCAAAAGAGCCCATAGGTGCTGAGATTATATACAGTTTACAGCCACTGAGTGTACTTAAGAACAGACAGATATCCTAAGCTTGTTACTGAAGTAGAGAGAGTGATCTGATAGTCCCAAGCTGGCCTTTACACTGGAAAATGAGATCCACTATTTCTTTGGATGCTGAGGAACCCACTGACGTGCTGGGATGCTTTGCAAACTGCACCAGGTGCATCAGCAAAAGTTATACGTCTGGTCCAGAGGGTCCTTCACAACGGTCTGATGTGTTGCAGGATTAACCTGTCAAGGGTTTTCATTATGTGCAAAGTCAGTGGCTGCAGCCTGCAGTTATTTAGTGCACTATGGCATTGATCTAACTCAACTGTACCACTTTAAAACATTTTTAAAACATGTTTTACTTGAACTGCAGTATTTTCTAGTAGTACTGCTATTGTTCATTGTTGTTTATTATTGTATTTCAGATGCATTTCTGCCTGATGAATTATATTTGCCGTGGTTTTCATCCCACTGCAGTGAACTTTACTCTCTCTGGTACTGTAGCAGTGATTAAAGAAGCGTTAGGAGCATATATGTCAAGCTCAAGGCCTGCAGGATATATCTGGCAAGCTACAAATTTTGATTCGGCTCACGGATGAACTAGTTTGTCGGTTCACGTTTGTGTGCCTAGCTGCAGGCGTGGTTAATTGGAATGTAAAGAAGTACCAGTTCTACACACAGCTCACTATTTGTGCCGCATGCTGAACAGAAGCAGCAGCCCACTTTGTCACTTTGTTTTGACCCTTAATAGTAATATATATTGTGGGCCAATCGGGCTAATTTTGAAAAACAGAGGTGAATTTCTTCAAAATCTGATCAGTGGTGTCTGACATGTTGTTTGTGACCGAAAGACAGACAAACACACAAATGAACCAACAAATCAATGATGGACACGGATCCAAAGTCCTCATCCCAATTTCGCAGTGAGAGATGACAATTAAGTTCAAGTTCAAGTTCAAGTTTATTTAGAGCCCAAAATCACTGTTTACAGTCTCAAAGGGCTTTACAGGCCCACAGTTTACAAGAAACAAAACAGGACAACACCCCCTGACTTAACCCTCATAACGGGCAAGA
>OMKZ01055103.1:10867-21682 GCA_900302535.1 Neoniphon sammara | reverse complement strand
TGAAAGTGGGGGTGGGGTGGAATGGGTAGACAACAACAGAAGCTGCCAAACCAAAGTGAGCAGCTTTCATGGTTAGTACTGCCATCTTCTGGTAATAAATATTGTATCCTGATAAATATTAAGTACACTATGTCAAGAGTGTTTTTTGTTGTGATTGTTTTTCAGCTTTACTGAAATTGAATATTGAAATTGAAATGCAGTGGCCTAAAGCATTTCAATATAAGATATCCAGGGTGTGATTTGGGTCAATCTCTTGTTGAATATATATCAGAAGATTCATTCTAAATGAGATATGCGGGGACGCTGTCTGCTCATACAAGATGATAGTAAACGCGTTACTGCGCAGTTGTGAATCATCATAAAACTGAAAATACCAGCACTCCTGGATTTTTGTTTCCCTACAAACTAAAAATAGGTTTAAACTGATTGAAATATTTGGTCTCCAGTGTATAATTCAATGTCAGTGACACATAAGTTTTGTTACTGAATCAGAACTTAATCTTTTAGAGTGAGAAAATCAAAAGCAACAGCATTGACATAATTAATCCTTAACTTAGTATTCTGAAACAGCCTCTGAGCAAAAAAACTGCAGTTCCTGCAGCCATGACTGAACTTTCTCCACCTTTCCACTGACAGTTTGGCCCTCTCCTCTTGGCCGTCAGTTCCAGTTCTCAGATTTGAGGGATTCCTTCGCCTTAATGCAGTTTTCAGATCTCAGGTTCTCAACGGGATTGAGATCTGGGCTCAATGCTGACCACTCCAGAACAGCCCAATGTTTTTTCCTTCAGCTATTCCTGGCTGCTTTAAAGTGTTTGGGGTCATTGTCCTCTTTGAAGGAACATGACCTTCAACACAGATCCAGATTTTTGACACTGGCTTCAGCATTGCACTCTAAAGTACCTTGATAATCTCCTGATTTCATGATGCCAGGCACACATTCAAGGCACCCTGGAGGCAACACCACAATCCAAAAATATAATTAAGCCTCCTCCACGTTTGACTGCTAGGACTGTGTTATTTCCTTTGATAGCTCTCCTTTGTTTTCTGCAATCACAAGAGTTGACGTGCTTTACCAAAAAAAATCTAATTTGGTCTCATCTGTCCAGAGGACGTTCTCTCAGAAGATTTTGGCTTTTTCAGGTGCACTCTGGCAAAGGTCGGTCTCACTTTGCTCTCAGCAGTGGGCTCCTCCTGGGCCTCCTACCATATAAACCTCTTTCACTGAGTTGGCAACAGATGGTGCGGGTTAAAACCGCCTTGCCATGTGTCTAAAGGTCAGCTTGAATCTGTTTGGCAGTTGATCGAGGTGCTTCCTCCACTATTCAAGCAATACTTGGCTGCACTCTCTGATCAAGTTTTGTGTTGAGGACACATCTTGAGAGGTTAATTACAGTGCAGTGCCACGGGCCTTAAACTTGTTGAAAACATTTTGCAGTGTGGAAACAAAAACTCTAATGTCTGTGGAGATGGACCGGTAGCCTTGAGCTTGTCACTTCCTGGTTACAGTCTTGTGTCTGACCTCAACACACAGTGCTCTGGTTTTCTTTCTTTTCTCAATACTCAATCTGGTAAACACAAACATAAAATGGCAGGATGAGCTGTTTTCTCAATTGCAGGCTTCTTAAATGAGCTCTTTTATTACTGCTGGCACTTGCAGCTCACCACATTTGATTCCAGTTCCAGTTGATGAGAACCACCTGCTTGAAAATGTTTTATTCATAACAAATTCTAAAAAGTGCCAATAGTGTTGTCAGGGCCTTTTTTGCTTTGTTCCACGAGAAATTACATGGCGTTACATTTGTTGTTATATACATGCAGATAATACCTATTTATTTTTTTAAAAAGCTACGATCATTTTCAGCTACTTTGTGCAGGTAACATTTGATTTAGACCATCTCCAAAACCATAAATTGATTCATTTGGGATTCATTGATTCATTTGGGAGTCACTGGGCCTTTTATGTGTCTACAAGATTTCAAAATGAGATCATTTTTGTTTTCATATTTTGTCAGTGCAGCACCTTATTAGTCCTATTGAGACTCTCCATTCAAAACCCTCCGTGTATAAAATAAGGATGCATGTCACCCTGCACACCCTTAGTGGAGAATACCACGTATATACAGTACAACCTGGATCTTATTTTTGTACTTTTGGCCATCATTTCTATCAGTCATAATAACTTTGTACTGAGCTTCACTGCATAGATATTGGCCTTGCGGACTCCTCAGCTTTAAAACCGCATCAGGCATGGCATCGAAACACAAGCTTCAAACAGGTTTTATATAAGTCTAGTTTTACCCGTATATCAAAATCAAATGTGTTTAAGTGAAAATGACCGTCAGTAAGATGTTATTAATCGAGAATCCCATTATTATAAGCCATTATAAGCCTGGAATTTCCCTTTACTGTCCAAAAGCTGGTAATCATAATCAGACTCACTTTAGAGAGAGATGTGTGTGAGAGAAAATGATGGACATGATGCAAATTTTTGCATCTGACATGAAATATGGGTGCGCTCTAGATTCAGAGCCTCTGTAACCTCAATGTCTTTGTGAATGGATATAAAACCTCATCGATAACAATATTAACATTGTTGTATGAGTCCCCAACAGTTGCAGTAGAAATTACATTAATATATAATTAATTTGACATCCAGAGTGACAGTTAAAATTATTTGTTCCTGGTATACTTGTTTCTTCCTTTTAGGACAATGCCACTTTACTCCTTACTGTTTCTGACCAGCAACTCTCAATAAATTGTTAGACAAATATTAGCATTGGCGGTCTATCAGACCAGTGAAAGTCATTAGCCACATTCAATGGTTTATATATTGATTCACCTACTAAAGAGAAAAGTACAAAGGGCACAGAGGGGAAGGAGAAATGTTGGGGAGGGTGGGAGTGGATGGAAGACCATCCACTGTGAGAGTCTACAAGGAGTTTCAGCAAGCCAAGGTAATTCAGGGCAAACATAGTTATTGCAGAAGATTCCTCATTGGTACTATCTTAGAAAACAACGGCTCTGTAAAACTTTAAACAGTCTGGATGGCAGGCTTCTCTGAAAACACATTTAATGCAGGTATCAACTGCCACACAGCACTAGTGGGACCTAGTAGAAATTTTCAAGGAGGCATGTAAGGGCAGAGTACAGGACTGAACAAGGATTGCAATGAGGATGCAACTAGAGAGAAACACAACTCTCTGTATCATGGCTGCTGGCTGCTTATGTTCAAAGTTGCAGCCCTCTCCTCCCTGGTCAAATGAAAACATGACTGTAAAACACGACTGTTTACACGCAAGAACACACACATATACTGTACTTGCATGCATGCACGCACAGCCTCTGATGTTGCCTCGGTTGTAGCTGCGTGTAGCTGACATGGCAGAGGTTAAGCTGTCTCCTTTAACTGCATTACTAATAAGAGCAGAATACAAACGCTGAAACAAAACCCTTTACATTCAGAGCTGAGAGGAAACATCAGACTCAAACAAACCTAACCTTAAAGGAATACTCCAACATTTTGGGCAAAATAGCCTTTTTCCGACTTACCCACAGAGACAAGACAATCGATACCATTTCCACCTCTGTACGTCCACTGGTTTGGTTCCGATGGTTAGCATTTTGCGTTAGCCTAGCATAAAGACTTGAAGTCTATTAGGCTTATTAGCCTAACTCCATCAAAGTGTATCATGTGTCATTTTAGGAGAAGTTAGATGGGAGGAACAATAACCGCTGAACACGAGTTCAGTGGTTATAATTCCTACCATCTAACTTCTCTTTAAATGACTTTTTTTTTTTTTTAATTCCAAGATGTGTATTTCATTACTGTGTAATACACATGATACATTGTGTAAATAAGACAGTTTCAGAGTTCCTGTAAGGCTTATTTTTTCACTTTGACTGAACTGGCTAATGACTCCTGTAGACTTCAAGTCTTTATGCTAAGCTAAGACAAAATGCTACCCATAGCAACTGAAGCAGTGGATGCACAGAGGTGAAAATGGTATCGAACATCGAACATCACTTAAGAAACAGTGCTAATGTGTTGGTGCTTTAAACTTAAACAAGGAATTCCTTTTAAGATGCTTTAAAGGACCATACTGGTCACATTTTGACTTCTTGCTAATAGTCCTGATCATATCTGTACATGTGTGTACAGAATATGCGTTGGTAGCTTAGAAGTAGAGGCTAACTGATCCTATTTCACTCCCATTCGCCGTGTGAATACTTGGTTGGTGTGTATGTTTTTTCCTGCAATATTCAATTCTGCTCAACGCTTTCTGCAGTTTTATTGTGAGTAGTTGTGCCTGACAGCTTAGAAAACAGAATGAAAGTATAGTCTAGGCCAACAACTGACTGAAAGTTGAACCACAGGACAAGGAAAGGCCTTCTTGCATGTAAAATAGAAACAGAGGGAGCACTTGCCATTCAGTCTGGCATAATGTCTAGCTCCATGTTGGGCACTCTCACTTGGGATTTAATGACAAGTGGACCCAAAATTCTAGACACATTTGGTATTAAGACATGAATTTTTAGTTATTACAATTGAGTAAAACAGTCATTTTACAAACATACATGGCAGCCAAGTATTCCCAAGATGGAACTACAGCATCTATACGTAGCAACTTTCAAGATTCACGCAGCTAAATGGGAGTGAATGGGGGCAAGTTCACATTAACTTCTAAGCTACCAATGAATATTCTGTATACACTTTCAAAATCGATATTTGTGATAGACAGATACTATCACAAGTATTGATGAGAAGTCAAAAAATGACGTATGGTCCTTTAATATCTGAAAAACAATGGAGGATGTTTATTTCAGTAGGTTAAGCACCACCATCATCTATAGTAATACAATTTTCCATTTCAATAGCAGGCATGTATTAAAAAGAATAGTATCTGACATGATAGTCATGTCACTGTTAATATCTGAATGATACGAGTTATTGTGTGATTTTTACTAATGACAGCATTCTCTAAAACAGATTGTACATAAAATGATTCGGTATGCCATGCTACTGTCACGTAACAATTGTGAGCTCAGCTGAGAGAAAACCAATTATGTCTCTTTTGAAAAGCCACTTGGACAGCTCTTATGGTAGCCTGTGAGTAGCCCCACTCATACATGACTCATTTCTACTCTAAATTTTCAATCTGCCACTGAAAAACTGCTACACTCTACTGCTCCTGCCAGCTCTTGGGGCAATTATACACTAGTTCCAGGCTCTTCCACACACTTATCTTCTCCATCTGAAGTCAGCTCAGTTCCTAATAACCCCGTGTGTTAACAGCTGGGGTCTAGAAATAGTCCTGTCCAATGGAAAAAAGGGCTTTTTCGCAGAAAGACAACATTGAGGTGAGCACTATCTGCAAGAAGGTCATTAACTTTCAGTCGTGACTTCATACAGCCACCCCATCCACTTGCTTTTATGCATTCACTGAGAAAAGAACAAAAATGCCATTCAAGAACTGAATAGGGTCTAACAGAAAAGCCACAAGATCTTGATTTTGCACCACTTACTTATGCCTACCCAGTGAGACAAGATAAATGTCATCTATTAGAATAAATGTTCAAAAACCACAACTATGATTGACCATAATATCCAAACCACAATATCAGGAGAACAGCATTGGAACGGCTTGTTCCACATGAGATTATTAGACAGTGACATTATATAAATTTCTTTTTTTTGATGATAGTGCAAAAGTATTTTTAAAAAAATGCTCCCTAAGGTATATACAAATAGCAGCCATTTGGATAAGCAACATGGTCCTCTCTACAACTCCCACTACTCAAAAAGCTCCCAGAATTTGGGAACTGACAACAGTGCATTATCATTTGGCTGTTTTACATTATGGTTTGTGATATCTAGCCAGGTTGCAGTCATCCTTTGCACACCTTATCCATCAGCACACTAACACTGTAAGATTACACCAGGTAAACAACTGTTGGAGTCTCACACATGAAAACCAGGTAGAGTCAGTGAATCCCAGGACTGCAGATTACATGAATTTGCCAGGAGAAGTATTTGCACGGCTGTAGTTTGCTTGGTTAATCAAACGTTGACACATATTTTTCCAAGAAATGCACTTTATACACACACACACACACACACACACTCTCTCTCTCTCTCTCTCTCTTTCTCTTTCTCTCTCTCACCTCCTCCAACAGTAAACGATATTGACAGTTGATAAGGGCAAAGGTGCAGAAGGCCTTTATTTGCAGCTGCTCCCAAGAGGTGAGTTAAAGATTAATATCACCCATATAAACCTAGCTGTCATTTACTCGGTACTGAAGGCTATGCCAGCGTTATCTTGGCCAACTGACTTATGATCCTGCCACATGCTGAGAGATAGAGCAGCGGCAAAGACAGATAGGGGGTGGAAACGACATGGAGGAATTTAATAGAGATGTTAAAGCAATATTCAGGAGAGGAAAGCAAACTAATAACAGTGGTAGATACAATAGTCTCAGATGACTGCTGTCATATAGTGATGCTGTTAATTAAATTGTGTCTGTGTGTGTATATGTGAGTGGGGAGAGGGTGGGGGCTGAGGTAGCTATAGTCTTATAATTATCTTATAATATGAAACCCCTTGGTTTCATATTAACATGGCTGAAAGAATAATAAATGGGCCAAAGATACTGTCAAAAAAATAATGCATTATGCTTCTTAACTGGCTCAGTTACACACATGGCCAAGTGTCATGACATCAAAACACCTGAGCAATATGATAGCTATCTATCGTTAGATTAGATTAGAATAGATTAGATACTTTATTGTCAAACTAACTGAAATTTGTCTTACATTCCAAGACACACAGGCAAGCACAATGCACATAAAATAACATTAGCAGACAGATTAATTATAACAACAAATAAACAATAAATAAACATTTATGCAAGCAACAAATAAATGCTCACACAATTGCTGCACTTCAGTGTCTGTCAGAAGTACGCCATCGTCCTCCTCCTCCCAAGTGTCCATCCATTTTTTTGTTTGGCAGTTTTATCAGTTGTGGAACAAAGGAGTTACTCATTCTGTTCAGCCTAACCTGTGGAACCCTAAATCATGTCTTAGATGGCAAAAACTGTAATTCCTCAAACAGATGGGTCAGATGTAATATCAACATCCTCTTTGTGTATGCAGCTTGAAATCCTGCCAGCAAGAGTTTGACTAACCTTCATGAGCTTAGGTTTAATTCACACTTAGGCAACAACAAGAGATTTGTTAATATGCTGAAGCCCATATTCATAAAACTCTGTCAAGTTCAAGTTCAAGTTCATTTAGAGCCCAGAATCACTGTTTACAGTCTCAAAGGGCTTTACAGGCCCACAAGTTTACAAGAAACAAAACAGGCCAACACCACCAGACTTAACCCGTATAACAGGCAAGAAAAAAACTCCCAAAAAACCCAGCGGTAAAAGGGAGAAAGGGAAGAAATCTCGGAAAGATCCATACTATCAATCAATATCAATGCTAACTGGATAATTTATGGTTTCAATGCCTAATGCTTAAAAATGTTGAGACATCTCTTTAAGGTGAGACTTATAACTTTCCCAACCTAAGGCTGGGATGAACATTGGAAACTTTGTTTTTTATTTAAAATTTATGCCCTCTGCCATCTTTGAGCTCAACCACATACTCTTGTTTTGATACATCAAACGGTGAAAAAGTAAAAGTAATCTCACCATAAAGCTCTGAGCTTTATGGTGAGAAGTCTACTTTTATGTGTTTTTGTTTTTGTTTTGTTTTAAATTTGGGACAGTTTTGACTCATGGCTGACAAGATTTTCAAGAGGTGTACAATGTAAACAATAGTATTATATGGTAAAATAAATAAATAAAATAAATCTAGCTGCTGAGTTTACATCATTTTGGACTTGACAACAACAACAACAACAACAACAACAACAACAACAACAACAACAACATGGCGGAAACATGCTATAAGCTATTTATGTAAGCGACTCATTTGGTGAGAAGCCCTACCAAAGTGCTGTTGACATTGACATTGTTACTTTTACTGTCATTTTCTGCTGCACCAAGGCTTTTTTAGATTAGAAGTCCTATATCTCTCCTAATGTTGGATTATCTATCCCACATTTATTCTTTCTCTTTCCAGTTTCATTCCTCATCCAAACCAGTCATCAGACAGTTTACCTCTGACCTTGCACACACTGTATCAGTTCGGCTTTTATCAGCTATGCTAGAACTAATAACAGGGAACATGATGATTTTCCTTTCTGAGGTGATAAATAAGTGACTTATTCCATGATTAAACTGATGTTGGCTGTCTAACATTACACATGCGGCCACATCAAAGGCTCTGGAAGCCAAAGATGGAATGCATTAGGTGTGTCTGTGTGTGTGTGTGTGTGTGTGTGTGTGTGTAGCATCCTGGCACACACATGAGAAAATGCAGCAAGATTGTAAAGACCCCTATGATGATCATAACAATAATGATGACAGTATATTGCATGATTTTACGCTGCTCACAGCTGTACATGAAATACATTATACATTTATTTAAACATATTATATACATATTGTACATATACATATATTATGCATTTTTAATAGTAAACAAAGCAAAAAAAAAAAAAAAAAAAAAATTCTGGTGGTCAGTGTGGTGATATTTTGGCTGGCCGCCACAGAGTTTCTATGTATGGGAAACATTGCCCTTATTTCACTGTTACCTAACATATGGTGCTATGGCTCAGGGGGTAGAGCTTGGTCTAACACTGTCAGTGTTAGGGGTTTCATTCCCAATGGGGCCATGCATGCTAAAAATGTGTGCACACATGGAACTGTATGACATGTTAGATGAAAGCGTCGACCAAATGGCCTATGCATATATCTGCAGATATGCATTGCCCTCATCCATATTTAATATCACAAGAAAGCTTGATCTCTTTGCTTTCATCTAAATTTGAGTGATACTGATACAAGTTGGAGAACCTACAGCATACTGATACAGGATGACAAGTACAAGTATAGGAAATCTGACAGTGAAACATACAGAAAGAATCTTTGGATGAGTGCAGGTAGTGTATGCCGCTTTTTTGTTTCCACCAGCACGGCTACAGCCTGACCTGTGTCCACTCGTGTTCAGAGCATGGGTTGTGATCATGGCCTGGAATTGCATTTCCATTACATTGGGCAACGTGGCATGAAGGCGTTACTATGACTGACCGACCTGATCACCGACCAGTTGATTTGTGTCACTGTTATTTTGCTGAATTCGCTGAACTCACTATTTTATTTCTTTCACTAGTAATTCCTTACACAAAATGTGGACAGCACTACCAGAAAGGTTTAAAACTCTCCTATCTGTCAGCTACGTTTGAGGTAACAGTGATGTCACTATGGCTCGGATGAGGGGGTGCAGCTTCACACATTGGTCCTGCTCCGCAGCAGGGGCAGAGTATTGCGGGTGCACCTGGGTGGACCCAAGTGTGTGTGTGTATGGAGAATAGGGAGAACCGGCAGATGCGGGTGGGCACACATTAAGTGGGTGGACTCGAGCTGTTGGGTTTGAAGCCAGAATTGGTCTCAGGCCTTTTGGTCTCTCTGGTACAGCAAGACTAGTGAGTATGGACAACAACGGAGAACTAAATCGGTCAGTTGGTCTGGCAGTCAAAATGTTAAAAACTACAAGATTTAACTGATACATAGTGGCCAGATACACAGATGGGCAGATAAACAGACAGACAGATGAGGTAAATGGACAGCGAATAAAGGACCGAGCTTGGCAGGCCACTACACGCTCATTTTTTTACTCTTTTTACTAATTTCTACGCTTAAACACACAGGCCACCACATTTATGAACCCACACAACATATGTTCTAACTCACAAACACATACACTTATGCCCAAACACTTGTGAATCCACATGTGGAAGCACAAAAACATAAAACGCACATGCACTTGCTGCATTCCTCGGAGCGGGTCTGATGGATGTGTGACAGCTGTGCTCCCCTCTTTCCCTCTCTTTGTCACTCCTGATGAATTCTCTATCGCTCATTCAACTCATTAGCTAATTCACAAATCAATATCAATGAATTTACCTTTCACTGGCAAACACCACCTCTTTTTTCTGTGTGTGTGTGTGTTCCCCTGTCCACTCTTTCCATATTCCCTCACATGAGAATGCCTTCAACTTTTCATGCACTTTCCATCTTTTTGTCTCTGGCTCTGTCATCAAAGTGTTTTTTTTAAAATTACTTATCACTTTCTTTATTTCTCTGTATTGTATACCGATGCCTGTTTATTTCTCTTCTACTTAGATTGTGTGTGTCCATGTGTGTTAGTGGTTGTCTGTGGTTCAGTTTTGACAGCACCTGACCTCAGTCAAGATGGCTGATGTTCAACACATCTAAAAGCTCATTCCAATGGATTTCGTCTTTTTTACGTGTTCTCAATCTCATTCTGTTCTCTCCCCCCGAAATTACTTTCCCTCTCTTTTTTTAATGTCCTGAGTCCTTCATTAGCAAGAAAGTTAAGCCAACAATGAACAAAGTATTAGAATACAACCAACAATCGTCCTTTCTCTCCCTCTCTCTCCTTTTCTCTCCCTCTCTTCTGACTCTCTCTTTCTCGTTTCCATATTTTATCCCTGTTTGAAAGCCATATTAATAAAATTCATAATGAGGGCTGGCCAGTGGTGCATGGTAGAGATTAGCCCTGGCTGAGATTCATACTGTTTTGTCCAATGATGGGTACCCACGCACGCGCATACACACCCACACACATTCTTTATTGTGTTTCCAAATATTTCATTAATACCTTCCTAAACTCACACACACACA
>OMKZ01055103.1:0-10847 GCA_900302535.1 Neoniphon sammara | reverse complement strand
CACACACACACATACACACATACACACACACACACACACACACACACACACACACACACATTCTCTCACATTGCTTGCAGCATGTCAAGTGAATCAGTCTTAGTAACAGGGCAAGCGGATGCCAAAGACACTTGTGGCGATTAGAGCTCCATATGTGTCTCATTAACAGGGTCACAGCTTTGGAGTGTGTCTGTGTGTGTATGTGGGGCCATCGAAGACGGCCTGTCCAAACGGCCACACGCCTCATAACGCCGTGTCATTATGCTTTGTGTGGCTAAGAGAGGAGGGAGAGGAGAGAAGAAAGGCTTAAAGATAGACAGGAGGAGTGAGGGAGCAAGAGATGGGTAAAGAAAAGCAAGACAGACAGAGGTGAGAGTGAGGAGGAGATGAAAAGGGCAGAGCAACGAAGAGAGGGATAGAATAGTCTATATAGTTTTTCATTCTTACTTTAGTCATTATTCATTCCTTTGCTAAATTAATTATTTGCAACATTTTAATAAATATATGCCCATTCTGCATCTCTATGCTAGTGATATAGAAGTGTCTCATCCCATACTTATGTTAAGATGTTGTTTACTTATGTTACCTTATGTTACTCTGTTATTTCCTGAGAAAAAGCTGGGAAGTGGTGTGTTTTATGTTTCCAGCAGTAGCAACAGTGGGTTGTTTAGACTAGAAGACTTGAGAACAAGCAACAATAACCATCAGACAGAGACAGAAGTATTGTTTACAGAAACTTTAACTTTATCTACAGAAAATCTAAGGAAGATGTCAATATACTATCAACAGTGTTTGATTGCAAAATTATTTCTGGGTAGTGCACTGCAGAGAGTTAAGATGCCATAAACAGAGCACCTTAAGCACTCTATTCCATTTTGCACTGGCCTGTTCTGTGCTCTTGTCCCCTTTTCTATCATATTTTGTTAGATTAAATCAGTGTTTTTACTTATGTCCTTTGTCCAGCCAGAGCCTTAATCTGTATCACCTTGTCTGTCCCATTTGTGTGGCCCGCAGAAATATGTATTGGTAATAATTTAATTTAATGGATTTTAGTCTTGCACTTACACATTTCAGCAGTCATATAGCTTAAATTTAATTTAATTATGCAGTAATAAAATGGTAGAGGAAACACAGAATACTCTCTGTTAATGCCAGAGTTTTATAGGAAAATTCTCAGTATCATCTTCTAATGCCAGCCTGGTATAAAGAAATACTAATACCTTCTGTTAATGTCTGGCTGGTATAGAGAAACACTGAGCAGTCTCTGCTAATGCCAGATTGACCCAACTAGAGCTCTCTGACCTTTCCTTACTACCTGGCTGCTCTCCTGGTGGCAGCGTGTAGCAGCTGCCTGGCACTGATCCATCCTTTATTCACACTAAGTCTCTCGCTCTTCCCCAATTTAAGCTCCCTCCATCTTGTAGAGTTCGGTCAATACATTTGCCCTGCGGTGCCCCTATTCATGCCAAGTTGTAGTTACAAGTTAACTTGCTTGTCATCTCGCCACATGGGGTTACTATCTCTCTTCCCTGTTCATTGGCATCTCCATTTTTCTGTCTTGTATTTAAAAAAATATGTTTCCTCTCCGCCTCTTCTATAACCTGTGCCAGGTTGGCTAATACAAGTGGCATGTCCTTGATTTATTGCTCTATAAGATGCTCAAACACATACGTGCACATACACACATCTGGACCACTGTAGCCTAATGTTTCTGTCCAGACTAAATCATCATCTGAATTAACACAAAATATCTTTATAATCATCTGAACTTTCCTAAAGAATGCTCTATGTGCAGTTTAACTTTTACTGTATCCTGTAGCACCAACATGTCTGATAAATGGTGCAATTCTTGAAGTAGTTGAGGATTTTTGGTTTTGTGGAGGGAATGTGGTCTGACATCTCTGCACTGGCTTAGTACAAAGTGCATCTTCATCTGAGTTGCTTAGAATGACTTTGACTCACCACTGTGTGGGTCTTGTCTCTCTGCCATGTAGCCATGATGATGTAAAAACAATGAGTTACCAAAGAACCAGATATCTTGTGAATGGAAGCTCAACCCCAACGTTGTTGTCTTGGTTACACCCAATGGGAGGAGTAGCTTTCCTATCATTCCATCGGCCTGATTTGTCAAGCTATGGAGAAATGAAACTTGAGTTTAACCTACCCGTTTAGTGGGGCGGCAAATTAACCTGCCATCCATGCTGTTGTCAGATACCTGACAGAAGAGCTAAAACTCTGACTTGCCCTCTGTCTTTTTGCTCTGTCAGCGTCCGCTTGTGTGTGCATTTTTAAACTTTGACGGTGTGTACTTTAATGTGTGTATGTGTGAGTCCAGACAGCGGTTCACAATTCATTGCATATAATCATATATCTCAAAAAATAATCCAAGAAAGGTGGTATTTTGGCAGTATTAAAATATTCATTAAAAATGTATGCTCTGGTTGAAAAGGTATATCTATGAGTTCAGGGAAATATTATTGTTCTCATCAAAAAATAAAAATTTTGACATATTATCTCCAAAAAAATCCAAATTATTATTTTGCCATAATCACTCAGTCTTACCCTTTCCCCTTAGTGTGTCCTAGAGTGCCATTGCCTGCCTGGTTGTACCTGCTGGCAAACATGGCTTCCACCTTGGTTGGCATCTCCCTGGCAGAGGACAAATCTCTGTCTGCCCTGTGGCACCCTTACCCTATGTCAATTGTAGACAGGCTGGCACCTCCCTGGCATATCTATTTGTGCCCTGTTTCTCTCTGCCTTTGCCCTGTGTTAGCTTGGCACAGATTGGCACCTTCCTGGCAGAGGTTAAGCTGTTTATACCATGTGGAGATACAGCTTGTCTCCCTCTGCCCTGTACTGCACTTGCCCTACGTTAGGCTGGCACATGTCGGCTTCTTCTTGGCAGAGGTTGTATGGTTCCTCGTGCCCACTGGGGCTCTTGTTCTGCATTAGGTTGGCACAGGCCACACCACCAGATCTCTGGGTTGCCACAACTCTGGCAGTAATTTAAAAGTTCATCCTCTCCATCCTCTGTCTGGTGCAAATCTCTCTGTTTACCCTACATTTTCATAGCTGTGCAGTGTAGAAAAAATGTTGTGCATTATATTAAATAAATCATATCATGTTTTTGACTGTGATAAATGCTTTTGTCTTTTGATAAAATTGTGAAAAGTTGCTGTCTGTTGGCTTCCTCCAACTCAGTCCAGTGAAACTAAACAAAGGAAACGCCACACATTAGTCTCACACTTTATCATTTAGTTCATTCTTGTCTGCACTGGGTATCAGATATTCAGATATTTATTTTGTTTCATGGGTTAGGGGCCAGAAAAGCTGAAAACTGTTGGCCAAGGTTGTCTTTGTGTCTCTGACCTGGCTTGTGCCAGCTTGTACCCTACAGGTCAGTGTAATACAAATGGCATATTCTTGGCATTGCATCAACAGCTCTCTCTGCCTTGTGTGTGGGTAATGCCTCCACCCTTTGCCCTCTCTGTGCCAGGGTATCCTCTGTGCCAGGATGTGCCCTGTAGGTTGATGCATTTGGCAGCTATCTCACTGTGATTCAGTTGTTTAGCACTTTTTTTTGTCCAAGGGAGTGTGCACGTTTGCATGCCCATCAGGGTCAGTGGGTGCAGAGCTGTTGGCACACAACACTGCCATGGCCCTCCAACTCTTACAGTTACTTCTTCTTGTCCTCATGCCTCAGTATGCATCCCCCTCCTTGCTTTCTTTCTTTCTTTCTTATGTTTTTCAAAAGTGTTTTCCCACTGTTTCCATCCCCATCGACCTCACTTTCCCTCTCAGACTCCTACATTGTTCTGTTCTTCTCTCCAACTCTTTCCTGCTGTCATATCTGTCTTTTGTGTTTTCTGATGTGCTTTTATCTGAGCTGTCTGTATGGTGGGCTGACAGACACACACACACACACACACACACACTCACACACACAGGGCACAAAGGGCACACATGCATATACTGTATGCATGCAAAACACAGCCACTCATACACAAACAGACACACACACACACACACACACACACACGCGCAAGTCAACTGGGGTACACAGATTCACAAGTATATACACTCAGACACTCAGTCACAATGTGTGGCTTTGCAAGCAAGAGAAAGAGAAAATGACGAGTTTAAGGAGGAGTGTTTTCAGGATGAGTCACTGTATACAGCATTTATCTCCCTCCCTCTGTTTTGAAACAAAGGCCCATGGAAGCTAAAACCATGGCAACAGCCTCTGCAGCTCTGACTATGAGATGTTGGCCACATGACATCACTTAAAAAAAAACAAAAAAACACATAGACAAGCACACACTCACAGACACACACACATACACCATGGCAACTGGCTTGGACTGACATCACCTTTCAACCTCTGAGAACCCCCCCTGGAGAAAGCTTATGTCTGTTTACATCTTTATGCTTCATAGAAACCCCACCTTTTTTATCATCAGCTTCGTGTGGCTGTATTGTTCTGGGGAGACAGAATGTGTGTGACAGAGAGTATGTATATTGACTATTGATGAAGCAGTTAATAATTGGATAAGAGATGGCCTCAACCTTGACGATTGGATCCCACCAGGGGTTGGTGTGAATGTTAGGCAGGAAGACAAAATGTTGGAGGAGTTTTTTGGCTCTGGACTGGCCAAGTGTTTTTGCAATAGACTGTTTCTCTGTTTGCATTATATAATGACTAACAAAAACAATGGCAGTAATGAAATTGCATTGTTTTGTGAACATTCACATCTTCTTCCCTACAACCAGACCCAAAAGAGGGTAGAATTTGTCTATTGAATCTGTTATGTTACATAAGACTACATCTCTATTGAAATCGATTGGCAAAGGTGATTTTGAGAATACTTGGGGATTTCTGGAAATAGGTAAATTTTCTAGTTCACAGCACCTATCACTTCTAAAAAATGAAGCTTTCTTGGGGGTTAAGCTCAAAAGCCCATTGAAACTAACAGCTTCAGCCTAAACAACTTAATGACATTACAGATTATTGTAGGGGTGTAAGGATAGAAGGTCATCGATCTGTACATTCTTCCTGATGCTGGCACAATGTACAGAGACATTTCCTCAATCAATTACCAAAGCCAGTAACTTCAGTCAAAATGCCGTTGTAGTTACGCCATAGGTGTCTGTGGCTTCTGTGTAGCCTGCAGCCACCGTAGCTTACTACAGCTCTCCAAAAATGTAACTGCACGTAGGGTGGCGCAAGACTTAGGTCTGCTAGACTCTTTTGAGCCTCTGAGCTTCCTTTGTGCAGAATTAATCAAATTTGACACTGCTGTCCAGTGTTTTAGTTAGGGCCCGACCGATTTATCGGCCGGCTGATTTAATCGGCTGATTGTAGCCTTTTTCAAAATAATCATCATTGGCTAGAGTTTTGCCGATTAAACGACGATATATTCTTAATTTCTCATAAAACAGTAAATGCTGTTAAGTGTCGGAGTCGCGCAGAATGATGTCCTTGCGCCGTTTGTCCAATACATGGAACTCTGACTCAATTCAATCCTCAGTTCCTTCTCAGTAAAGTACAGGAGTAAGCTACAGCCAGGCAACATTACAGGAGTGGACTGAGCTTGCCGACAGGTACGTTTATAACGACGTTGTGAAATAAACAATGTCTCCAACTCTCTCTGCCATGTGTCATGACAAGTGACACGTGCTTTGTTGCATCAGTCATGCTTTTCATTTACGTGCATTACGTTGCATAAAGTTGTGCTAACCTAGCTTAAGTTACTCTCTGTCTATTTATGTTAGCAATAACATTGCTGTAGTTATGCCAACCTAGCATAGCATTAGCTAACAGCTTAAAAGCCACTCATTAATTGCAGAAATAACATGAGTGTACAAAATATTTGAGAGTACAGAGAGCGATCGTTCATCACTTCGTCAGCTGTGTGTTGAGGCGCAGTTAAGGAGGAGCGATGTGAACGCAGAGGGGAGGGAATTTATTCAGTGCAGGCCCGAAAAGTTAAAATGATTAACATTACTGTCTGTCTTCAGGAACCATTATGATGTCATGTCACTCTTAGATTTACTTTGTCAGAAAATACTATAACGTGTCACAGTTGCTGTAACAGCAACTCACTGTGTGTGTTGTTATGGAGTAACATTAGTGTCAGATTATTTGTGTTAAATTGCTAGCAATCATTGTGTGTGTGTATATATATATATATATATGTATATATATGTATATATATATAAAAATACATGTACCTGCATCTATTCCAGGCTTAAAACGACTGCTTCTGGTTTTAGACATACCCAAAATTCACATAGGCAAGATTCACATCATTCTATGGACTTGACCTCCCAACAATCGCCAGTTGCGATTCCAAGGGGCCTGGGGCCCCTTGGATTGTTTTAGTGTTGTTTATGTGCTCTCAGATATGAAAATGAAAGTGAAACTTAAAATTCTACAGTATGCTCCAAACTCGCATTTGTTGGTCTTGCTGTTTGTGTAAAATTGCCCAGCTATCAGAAAGTAAACATGATTGCCCCATTAGCTTCCACCAGACACACTGCTGTCACTCTAGGTAAGGACAGTTAATTAATTCATTATCCAGGACAGACCATGACAGGCTGCGACGTATGTGCTTCCTGTGGTCTGTCTCCCATAGCCTACAGCAACTCCTGACAGCAGCTACAGAGAAGTGTCAAAGGAAACAGAAATAGCAGGCTTTATGTAGGAGGGAAATAGTCTTAATTAACTAAGGAAATGTCACTCTACAGTACACATTTAAGGCACTGTTTGTCCTGACATCTGGAAGAATGTACATACTGCCGATAGATTCTATCCATTACCAGTGCCCTCCAATGTCTGAAAATATAGTGAGATCGCGTGCTCCTGAGCATTTCAGATAGATTCATATTTCATAAAAGGAATTAAGAGGAACTTGAATCTGTTGTACAATATGATGCTTAGCTAAAACAGTCATCTAAGCACTGTGAATTTTGACTTGTTCTGAACAACACCATATGTGACAGAATAGTGTGTGTGGGCTAGTGTGTGATGATGCTGTTCAAAAGCGCTTACTAACAGAAGCTAACCTAAAACTGGAAAAGGCTGTAGAGATTAGTACATCAGTGGAAATGGCAGCTAGAGAAGCTCAGAAGATAAGCACATCAGTCCAACTGCATGCACTGACCAGTGATTTCAGTAGCGAAGCAGTTAGACCCAAGCCATGCCACCACTGTGGAAAATTGGCAATCAAACACAAGGCTGTTGTAAGGATTTAGATGACAGAAGCTGTGGTGAGAAAGGTCACATTGGATTGTAAAAACAAAAGAGACTAGAACTAGCGCACAGGGGAAAAGAAGAGTAAAGAAATGTAAATAAAAAGGAAGTTTAACAGGAGGAACAAAGTGGGAACATAATGAAGATACTGTGCATGTTTTATCCATTTAAGACAGCGATGACAGACACTGGGTGACACTGCAGTTGGGAGGGCATATCTGTAAGTTGACAATGGTATACCTGTCCCTGGTATCACAGATTGTACACAGGAAGAAGCTACAGCACCTTCATCCATAAAGCAGCCCACACTGGTCTCCGGTTCCAAGTGTTGAGAAAGCACTTTAGATAGCATTCAGAAGTATTCAGTGGAGAACTTAGCTTTATAAAAGATATCAGTGTTGGACTGACAGTCAAAGGACAGGGAGCAAGCCAAAATGCCGTAAAGCAAGACCTGTTTCAAATGCCATCAAACCTAAAATAGAAGCAGAACTAGAGAGGCTGAAGTATTGAAGCCAGTAATCAAAGTTGTCCCCGTCATAAAGAAAAGAGAGCCACAAGGATTTCTGCGGATTTTAAGGTCACTGTTAAAGGAAACACTTTTGTAATCTTACTTTTTTTCCTGTTGCTATTACTGACTTTCTAAGTGTAAACCCACTGATGTTTTTGCCACAGTCAGAAGTGACAACTGTCTGTAGGATTGTCCTACCTCCCAGAAGTCATAAGCTCCTGATGTTTTCTAAAATACACTGAAAACGACTCAGAGATACTGCTGCCTTGATTAATGTTTTCATTTGAGCCATTTGAGTTTTTATGCGTCATATTTATCTTTGTATCTGCTCTAATGTACCTGGTTGAAATAAAGACTTGCACAGTTAAGAGACAATTTATTTGAAACATGTCAACATTATTTTGTGAGATGCTACTTTAAATTACAGGTTTAATCTGTGGGAAGCAGACATAAATTAGATGCTACATGTACAGTACTGTGTCGCTTCAAATTATGGTCTAATCTGTAGGTAGTAGATAGGAATTTGGGGTAAATGCACAGTACTATGTCACTTTAATTAACAGGTCTAATCTGTGGAAAGCAGGTTAAATGCTCCACTGAATGTATCTGCTCCCTACAGGGTATCTAGCAGCCTGCGGGTAGATGCTGTTTCAAAGAAAGGTTTTTCACAGGTGACATTGTGAAACCTTCCCCTGAATGAGGGAAATTAAATATGGAAGCTGTTGTAGTAGAGGGGATGGTGAAGGGAATTTTTCCTAGCCTCCTGTTGGATGCAGGCATTACAATTACATTTATATAATGACTCCTAATCATAACTCTTAATACATGGACCATAACATTTTAAGTGCCTTTGTCTTTTGTTGAGTCAGATACTGATTGCATGTAATGTTGGTTTAATTCCATGCATTGCAATGTATTGTGCCTCGTTGGCGAATCACAGGTTAATAAATTGCAACAGAAGGGGCATCCTCGACCAGAAAGCATTGTTGGGGTGGAGGAGCTCTTTTAGAGGTGCTCAGTAATTCTAATACTGTTTGAGTGATGATAAATTACAGTAATCATAGACACCATACTGTTTTTAAGCAGTATGGTTATTCATTAACAGTATAGCATTGTATTTTTCTGAGAGCTCATTTTGCGAAAAATTTCCAAGGTTTTTGGAGGATTTAAGGTGTGTGTGCATTTAATAGAAGTGAAAAAAGTGAAAGCAAGAGAGAGAAAGCAGGGGATGGAGATGAATGAGATGAGGGTCCGCCACAGCGAGGAGCTTGATGATTGCTCTTACTGAGTTCTGACCTCATGCATCGGTAAATAGGCACAGTGTCGGCTCTTCTTAACTCACATACAAACATGCACCCGCACACACTCACACACATGCAGAGATACTCTCTCTCTTTATCCCAGTCTGTCTCTTACCCAGCTGGCACTACAAGCGCGCACACACACACACACACACACACACGCATCATGAGTCATTTTAACACACCTGCTTTATGTGGCCGCTTTTCATTTCATGCAGCAACCATTTTAGAAATGAGGGTCCTCTCATTGATTGATGAACTGGTCAACGAGGGACAGCGTTGACTTATATGTCTGACTCACTGATGCGCTGAAATGCACTTTCACACATTAAGCACAAAAACAGAAGCGCAAACACACACCTCCAAGTGTACATACACAAGCGTGTGCACACATCAATGGATTTCATGCACGTGCACATAGACTACACACACTCTTCTAGAGTCTTCTAAATTATGTGACGACATTACACATCCTAATTTAGGGGTGAGGACATTTTTTAGCTTATACCAGCCAGAGGAACTCAAATCATAAAACAGAGGGCATCCCAGAGGTTCCTTGTGGACCAAAGGGTACTTTACAATATTACATCATTAATGGCTAGCTTTTCAGTGTTGAACTGAATGCTTTTTAGTTCCATTCCTGAGGCAGCTCATACTGTAATAACTGCAGGCTGTTATAACTATGCACAATTTAATAAAACATCAAAGTGTATATAGTGCATTATGAGCAAAAATTTACTTTTGTATACTATTTATCTGTTTGTACATTACTATAGTACAAAAAAGCTGGTTAGGCTACATAATGTCATGACCTTTTGGCAGATGATGTGAGTTATTTGTTGGATATGTTATTGTTAGTATGCTTATGATACAAGGTGGCCTGTATGTTTTGGCACATGTGTAATATCTTGGTGCAATGAAGATTCTGCAATAAATTACTGCAGTAAGTTCAAAATTAAATTCTTTTGAAAAAGTGAGGATTTTTGTTTTTCTGTTGTTTTCTGACCTGACAATCTTTTCTCAATATTTGCTCATTTAAATGTGTGTAAAAGTGCTTCTACCATTGATGTTGGCAGATTTCTGTTATCTGAACAGCTGCTCACATTTTTCTAACAAATATGGCATGGAAAATACCTGTTGAAAGGATGATTTTGGTATACGCTTACATAATTGTATTATACACCAATAAATTGCAACTGAGATTATATTATAATAACCAACATAAAATCTAATAATTTATTAAATTGTCTGTCAGCATTTTACTGCATAATGGGCACTTTATTGCATTATGAGTTTATATTACATATTTTTATTGCATCATATGAAATTATTACTGTATGTACACTTATTACATTATGAGTTCCTACCAGGCCCATATGAGTTATTTAATCTCTCCTCCTGGAATCCTGGTTCTCTAAGACATACAGGATTAATACTCATGTCCTGTTGCGGTCCACGAGAATTACGCATTTAAACCATCATCATCAGAGAAACTAAGGTTTTTTGGAACTATTTAGCATCTTTTCCCCTCCTGTGGACTGCAGTCCTCTCCCTTTCCTCTACAGCATCCATTTGCCAATGCGAATGCTTGACTGCCCTGTTTAATAGGCAGGGAAAGACTCTGATGAAAATGGAAAGGGTTACAGAGTGCAGAGGAAAGCTGTTATGAAACTGAGGTGTGTGTGTGTGTGCGTGCGTGCGTGCGTGCGTGTGTGAGAGAGAGATGTGGGGTATTGGAAGAAATAGAGATTGTGAAAAAAATTTCAATTGATGTATCAAATGTATC
>OMKZ01055102.1:0-16176 GCA_900302535.1 Neoniphon sammara | reverse complement strand
CTCTCTCGATCCCCAGTGCGCAGCTGGTGTGTCATTGATTTTCAACAGAGGGATTTTTTACATTCACACGGTAGAGCAGGCGGCCTGGGGTGTTTTAGCACCGTGTTAAAACGCCGTACTGTGTGTACTAACACCAATTTCGTTTTGATCATGCGCTTCACTTGTGGAAGCCAAGCGGGTGTCCACTACATACAATGAAGTTACATAAACCATAAAATGAGCACAAGATTGGTGTTTGGGACCTTTTCATGAGCTGTTCCCACAGCGGGTGATCTGCTGCTAAAAAAGTGCGGTTTGTCTTTTCAGCACCATGGACAGCGGCGGGTCACACGAAATGAAGGGCCTTGCTTTAATAAAAACACAATTCATAAATGGGCCACAAAAACTAGGACATTAATTTCTGGAGAATAATAACTATGTTTAATGTTTAATCTCTCCCTCTCTCTCTCTCTCTCTGCCTGCCTGCCCCTCCTGCCTGCATTTTATTGATTGCGACTGTTGTCCAACCCCGGGAGATGCTGTCCGCTGTTCACTAATAAGCTTTGGTCTCCGTGTTGGATCGGTCTCTGTGAAGGCTTGACTTCTCTCTGCCTGAACTGGAGTGGCAGCACAGCTCTCTCTTCTTTATGTTTCTGTTCAGTTCTGCTTCATTCTCCACATTTGGCGCAGGGGAACCCGGGGGTTTAGTGCTGTGACTTGCTCATCACTCATAACTCCTTATCTCCCTCCGTTTCAGATGAAAAGTTTTACCCATCATAACTTTCTCGGTTGACATCACACTTCTCTCTCCAATCGTTTTTACTTGCACTATATAGTAACTCGACTCGGTAATGCAGTTTCAGTAGCGTGCTGGCGCGCTGGTGCAGAGGGGGGTTTTTTTGGAGGTGGAAGGCAAAAAAAAATTCTTTACTGGGAGAGAGTTTTAGTTTATTCTTTTGTCATTTTGCATTTGGCAGGACCGCCATAGCTGCGTTTCATTTTGTCCCTCGAACGTTGGTTTGGCTGAGAAAAGGTCACTGCACTTTGAAAGGAAGTTTTTTAAAAAAAAATGTGTTTCATTTAGGGATTATTTGAGGGTGAAACCATTGTGTCGGCTAAAGTTCAGTGCTCTCTGTTGAGTAGGGAATTGGGCTTTTCTGGGGAAACTAAAACCTGGGTTATATTGGACACTTCTTTAAACTCCTGCAAAGTTAATCCATGGTCGGGGTCCACTGCAAATGAAACAGGTGAAATACTGCAAAGGCCACCTACCATGGGACGATGTAGCTGTTTGCTTCAGCATTAAATGTGCATCCCAGGTTACATTAAATAGTAAAACGGTGCCCGATTGATAAAATACTATATATACAGCTTTAAGTTGTTTGGTGCTTGTTCACCCAAAGGAGAACTCATATGCCAGTGACTTGAACGTGTAAAAGCGCTGTCAAATTTTGCGCTATAGCTAACTGTAACTCTGACCACGCAGTCTAAACTCTTGGAGCAGTAATGCGCTGCATGCCTGTGAACTTATAAAGCAGCTGCGGGCGAGCGCTGTCTGTGGTGCTGACATCTATAGGCTGGTTAATACAGTGAAGTTGATGAACTTGTTGTCCATTATTTCAGAAAGACATTTCCGAATGGTAATTACACCTATAACACGTGTTTTATACAGGCTCCGATATCTCCCACTTTGAGTCATAAAATGCGGATGTGAATCAACGCAGTAAATATAGCAGGGAATCCACTATCCACTAATATCGGCAAAAGAAAAAAAAATCTAGTCACCTAAATCCACACTAATACAATCAACTCTACTCACCAACAGCGTAGAATGTCCACCGTAGTTTACCATTATAGTTTTAAAGATGTAGATGCCGCTTCTAAGCTGTAGCAGCAAGATGTTCCGTTAAAACACCTAATACAGTTCAGCTACTAAAATGATCTGCCTCACTTGAGTTTCAAAATTCTAACACTTGTTTCTTTCTGGCAAAATTCCAAAAACAAGTGAAACTGCAAGGGGGGAAAATGAGATCACTTCAGGACAACACCGGCGGAAAAGGTTCACTTGCCTTTGGACATGGACAGAAGAAGTAAGGAGTCCAGTTAAAGAGTTACTAATACAGAACTAGTCAGATGTAGTTCAGCATGATTCCAGTCGAGGAGATAAGTCTACTTGTTGTTGATACTAAATT
This sequence comes from Neoniphon sammara, assembly GCA_900302535.1. Taxonomy (NCBI): domain Eukaryota; kingdom Metazoa; phylum Chordata; class Actinopteri; order Holocentriformes; family Holocentridae; genus Neoniphon; species Neoniphon sammara. The sequence goes on along the minus strand of OMKZ01055102.1, from coordinate 14,005 downwards.
AATCTAGCAGTTTCTAATTCAAATACACTTGTTTTGATTTTCTTGGTGCCATGTTCTTTATAATACTATTAGCAGAGTGATCTGCCTTGTTTGCGCAAGTGCTGACACTTATTGGTTAAATTCCTGAAACAGTTGAAACTACATGGGAAGAAAGTGAGATCATCTCATAGACAGGCTTTTCCACTAAGAGGAAGAGGTCATAACACTGTCGATGATGTAATAAGTGGCCACTGTGATGTATGTTTTATGACCATAGCCGGCACTGGTGGGAACGGCTCGCTTGGCTTTGGGCAACCAAAGAGGGAAGGAAACCAGTCAGAGAGTTACTGATACAGAATTAGTCAGAACAGGGGTGTAGTGGAGGGTAAAGGCGCGTAAACGCCGTTTACCCACCTGTTGAAAGCTGAAGGCTATCCCCAGAGCGTTTATACATAGGCTGCATGGGTTAGTGCCTCAAGTCTGAGTCCCTGGCGCTCTTTTCTTGCAAACTCTTGGATCGGCCCATTTTGTGCTCTGCTGCCTGTGCGGACAGATTGTGTTATCGTGTTGTGATCATGAAGCAGCCATCAACACACCACACACTCGACAGGCGCTGATAAATAATAAGCGCCCCCTCCTGCTTGACAACAACACAAGAGCTAACTGGGGCTTAATCCGAGATAAGACAGAGGAGACAGACACACAAGACGGACACGAGACTATATAGAGGATCTATACAGGTGATGTTTTGCTTGGTGATCAGCTGCTATTTAAAAGATTTTCCTCTTTCAACACATTCTCAGTGGTCTTTTATATTAAGGCATACTATGTGTCTGGTGGAATTACAGGTTTGATAGAAGAGTTAATAAGTTATTTAAAAGGTATTACTAGATACTTGATTTTGACATTTACAGGCCACGCAAGTCATTTATATACATTTTAAGCCACAATATTAGTTATGCAAGTTAAAAGGGTACCTTGGCATTTAAATTTGGGCTAAGTATTGTTCTTCAGGGGCTTTTCCCACTCTGGGAAAAAGAGATCCAGCATTTGTCCTTCAGCTAATGTGAAATTGCTAATTTACATGAACATTTACATTTTAGGCTTTTAGAGCTTTTCCAAAGCAACTCACAGTGCAATGAGAGCAATGCAGAATGAGCTTCCATTCCAGGATCATCAGCATTACAAGCAGCCAGTGAAAGGGTTAGAGAAGGTCACGACAACATTCCTGAGAGAGAAGTGCTAGAAAATAAATAAAAACTGAGGAGAACACAAGAAGGCATTTGTTTTGTTGTTATTTGTTGACAGCAAATTAGAGCAAGTAGAGGAGGCAGTGAGGGAGGGGATGATTCAGTGGGGAAAGGGCTTGTTGGCTTTCCACATTGAAAACAATGTGGCTTGCAGTAATATTTTGTCTAAATTAGGACTGCTAGCAAAGTGTTTTTTTAAGCACCAAAGCAGAGTTATTTTCCTTATATGCTGATAACAAAAATGTACAATGTCATGGAATCCCTTTAATACTAAAACATGTCATTGAGGACGCCTTTTGCAGATTTTAAGCATTCAGACATGAATCAAATGTGCAAAAATAATATGACAGTGACATGCTATCATGGTGAGGCTGCTTTTTGAAAAAACAAAAAACTGCAATGTTGTAACAAACAGAGCTTTCAAATTGTAATGTCTAACAGTTAAGTTGACAACTAAAAATTTTTTTTCTTCATACACTGAAGACTTGGATGTTAGTTTTAAAAGAATACTGACTAAAAAATAGTTGGATAAACAATATGACACAAGCTGAAATTACAATGTAGCACAATGCAAAAAAAAAAAGAAAAAAGATCGTCATATGAAATCTTGTTTTTCTTAAAACAAGCGAAAAGAATCTGCTAGTGGGATGAGATAATCCGACTTGTTTCCAATGCTAATCAGTTTGTCTCCAGCATGTTTTGAATCAAGAGTCAACATATTCAGCGCATTTATACTTGTTCCAAGAAAAAAATCCTGACACATGAAACTGCATTGGAAACAAGTGGGATTATCTCATCCCACCAGCGGATTTTTTTTTAAGACTAAATGACTTTAACATGGAGATTTTTTTGCAGTGCATTGTGACATTTTCACACATTGCACATTATAAAATACAGCATTTATTTTAAGGGTGCATCAGGTGCACTGCACAGCTTTCAGACAGCGATTATTTCACATTGATGTGGTTGGATGGCGAGGCTTTTGAGGGATCGGGTAAAGAACGCAGTGGAGGTGGGAGTGTTTCTGCCTGTGTGCTTTGAGATTGTAACTGAATTGTAAAATGTATTAACCTTGTCAAGCACTGGGTGAAAAATGCCTCCACGCTGGATGCTGACCTCAGGGAAATTTCTTGCTTGTGAATGGAAAAGCTGATCCCACATGCGTTCATTAGGGCCATTGTTATTGTGTTGCCATGGAAGCCTTGACACTTCAGCTTAGTCAGTGACTTGCCGTTCTCTGAGTTCAAAGGATCTGAACCAGGACCGCTTCAGCCACACCTTCTCTTGAGTTCTAATAAATCCCAGCACCCCGGGGAGATGAGGGATAGGGGGACCTCTAAGGGAGTCAGTTTTGAATGAGAGAGATCAAAATATCTGGAACAAAGCACAAGAGTCTCCCGGCAGTAAATTTACAGTCCTGCTTCTCCCAGATCGCAAGTGCAGATGGGGAAAGAGGAGGGACAACAAGAATGATAAAATGAAATTAAAGCTGTGTGTGTGTGTGTGTGTGTGTGTGTGTGTTAGAGGAAAACAAAAGGGAGAGCGTGTGAGACGTTTGAAAGTGAGCAGTGGTGTGTGATAGACTGTTTTTTAATGAGCCTCATGTCTGCGACTAAACTTGTGCATGAGAACTTCGCTTCTGCTTGACTGACTCCTGAGAAAAGTGCCGTCAGACCGCCTGAGAGTGGACTACAGTCATAAAGCATGTCAGCATGTCAGATGGTTATCTGCCCGGGCCGCTCCATGGCGTGAGATGCAAAAACGCAGCATCTCCATCACAGAACAGAACAAGCCACATCTCAGCTCAGTGCTCTTGGGGGCATTCACAAATCCAATCATACATCTGACGTTCCACACAGGCAAAAAAGAAAAAAGAAAAAGAAAAAAAAGAGAACACTCACAAACCATGAAAGCCACCAGTAAACGGGATAAAGAGTATAAATGTCTCAGTATCACGACAGATGTATTTATATACCAGATACATATCTTAATCAGCTCCTAATCAAGGAGTTGTGTGACTGTGAATGGGCTGTGATGTTGACATGCCGCATCTTAAAAATAGAATATTTTAGCATCCAAATAATAATGGGATAATGTTCTGCATGTAAACACACCGAATCACTTGAGACATTTGACTCTTTTAGAAACACCCTTCGATGAGCTTTGATGTTTTCCTCTGATGGTCGGGCAGCACTGCTTTTATATATTTCTCTTCTTTTTCAAAGCCAAGAGTTTCAGTGCATTTTCTGTCATTTTTTTTTTCCATTTAATATCTGTTTTTTTATGGGGAGGCTGGTTTGTCAAGGTTTGGAAAAGTTCAAAATGATGACAGGATTTATTTTTTCTGCTGAAAAATTAATTTTAACTTCGACACTGAGTGAACTTAAAGATAGAAAAAAAGAAAACAATAAACCAAAAAATATTTTTTGAAACATTTGCAGTTCAAAGCATGTCAGCATGATTTTAATTTGCTTGTCGTTAAGCCATCATGGGGGGATGTGATTATAATTAATTGCAACAGTAAAGTACTGACAGGCACACAAATCATTTTGAATAAATTACAACTATTGTTACAAAATGGCTTACTGATGGTTTCAGTTTCAAAAAACTCAACACATCAGAGCGTCATGTGGCCTCCCACATCAAAAGGAGCTTCTTCTACTGTAAGGTCCATCTACAGCCAATTAGCCTCAACATCCTCACTATCCAACCGGCTGCACTTGGCTGTGGAGGAATGAGTGACTGAGACACTGCAGGTTTAAGGGACTTATAGTCTTTTATGGGAACTGACATTTGTTCTCTCTTTCTATTTGACATTAGCAGGAAGAACAAAGAGACATCAGGCAGCCCTGAAATAGAGACCTAGAATTGAATTTTCTCCAGCCTCCGTCACAGGATAACAGTGTGGAATATGCAATAACAACAATACATCATGAATCTCATTGCTTCTGGGACAATCAACGATTAAATAATTTATAAACCTCAGAGAAATTGCAAACAGAGTTTCTCAAAGCCTGGGAGTGTGGCAGCAAATGCCACACTCTCTGGATTCCGTGTTCCACTGGTGGATTTTTCCTAATTGGGAGGAATCCAGCAGTGGAACACAGAACAAGAGAATGAATGAATGAATGATGAGCATGAGAGTGATTAGAAGGACAGGGAACAGAACCCAGAATCTGTCCCCTCCTGGAGGAAACATATTTACATCCAACACGTCTGCTAATGCATCTGGCCTCACAGACTGACCAGAGGCTCGGACACAGAGATAGAGAGAGAAGGGGGAGAAAGTGAAGAGACAGAAATGAGAGATGCAAAGGCAAAGACAGGAGGAAAAAGAGAAAAGAAAGAATAGATGTCAGGTTGAGCACAACTGTAATCGAGACTCAGCAGTCTTGAAACTAAATGCTCTGGTCTCTGACTGTACACAGTTATGGCAGGTATGGAGATGAATGTGTGTGGAAATAATGCATCTGATGCCAAAATAACTGAGCATTTGTGTGAGCATTTGTGCTGAGTTAACCAAAGTTCCAGTTTGGCTGAGTAGATAAAATGGCGCAACCATCAAGGTCAACCTCACTGAGAGACACGGATAGATAGGCAGATAAAGAGGCATGATAGGGATGGATATGAACAGACAGAAACAGAGAAGATAGTTTTAAACAGCCAAAGATAATTCAGTGAAAGGCAGAGGTGTCTTGATGGCACAGAGCAGGAATGCAGGACATTTCAGCAACACAGCATTGCGCTCTGCTGCTGGTATTGGGTTCAGGATCCAAATAAAAAATTCAGAAAATCAAACATTTCCAAATGCTCTTGGAGATACTGCAGAAGTGTAATGGACAGTTTAATGTTAGATGCCAGCAGGGAAATGTCACAGAATGGTTATCTACCACCAGCAGCGCACTCTTTGAGAGGAAAAAGAGAGATGCCCAGTGAAATCCAGCAGAGCACACCAAAGACTGCAGGGCCTCACGCCAGGAGAGCAGTGAAGAGGCACGCTCGAGGTCACCAAGGTGCCTTGACTGGGGCAATGAGGAGGGCCTTACTCAAACGGAGGCTCTCAGCAGAAAGATGAAAAAACTACGGGACCCCGGGGAGGGAGGTCTGACACAATGTCAGTACCTCGAAACAAGACACATTTAACGCATACACATCACTGAGAAAAAATCGGGTTGCTGTTGTCATGTGAAAACCATGTAACTCCAATTGTTGTGATTTTTTGAATTGAAGCATAACATTCTCTGTGGGTTGAGAGTTGTACAAAGCTTGGGCATATGAAACCCTTTGAAGACTGAGGTGGATAAAATCAAAAATGCACGGCAATGAAACTGAAATCAAGGCTGTTTATCCTAGTTCCTAAAAAGTAGACATCTTGAAGATACATTTCCACCCACCAGCAACAACGTGTTTGTTTTTTGTTTTACTTTATTAGACATGCTATGCTCAGGCTCCAGGGTGTGTTACGCCTTAACCTCTCTTTCGACCATATTTCAAAATAGATTTATAGAGAGCTTCACAGACTATAAAGCAACAAAAGGGTAAGAATATAGCGAAGGAGACAGGTGGTAAACACTGTGCAGTGAGTACAGTGGTTGAAGACTAACTCACAGTAGGATGTTAACTGCACTCAGAAGTTGCAGAAAATAACTGTAAAATCCACTGATCCATTACATGACATTATCTCTGAACTTTGCTGGCAGGTACTGTATAAGTGCACAAACAGTCTGTTATTGACCTTATTTGTGCGTATTCATGTGTTGTGGTTTGTGTAAGTATGTGTGTGTTACCTGAATTTTTTCTGGAACCAACAATCTCATTGTCAAAACTGTCTAATCACCACCACTAATAAATACAGAGAGAACAAGAAGCAGGAATGGAGGCAAGAAGAAAGCAAGGAAGAAAACAGAGATTAGAAATTTCAGGGATATGAAGAGAATCGAGGATGACGACAACAAATGCGTAAAATTAAAAGCCATCAAAATCAAATTCTTCAACAACAGAGGTCACATTTCCTGCTCTATTTGACCACAGTCCATATATTAGAGCAAAGATCTTATGTAATCACAGAGGGAAACCAACGATCAATGACCACTGTGAAGACTGCAGGACAACAGCCATATATCCTGCTTAAAGGGGATCAGTTACTATCAATAACACACACACACACACACACACATAGAGTGTGTGTCAAGTCAAGCAAGTTCAATTGTCAGGATATCTTTGCGATCACTGGCTCCACAAAACCTAACAGTGACAATTCTGGCAAACTGGTCTTACAATGCTGGTCAGCTTCAACTGGCACAACGATCAGCTTACTCAGTCAACCTATGATTTTATAATCCAGCTCATAAAATACATAAAAAGAGCCAAGCTGTGCAATAAATAGCCTATCATATGCAGCATGGACAGATCAAGACAAGTGAGTGAATTTCATGCATGAAATTGATTTTGCGGTGTGAAATGCATTGTTGCATGAAATCCAAAAACCAGTTGTTTGCCAAAAGCAGAAACAACATTATATTTCATGCAAGAAGTTTGTGAGTTTCAATTTTGTGAACAAAAAAGACGTTATTTTCATTTTGGGGACAAGATAAGCCTATATAAATTAAATTATTAATTTATGCAAATGTATTTGTTTGGATTAACAATATCAAAGGTTTTGTTGTAAGAAGTCCATTTCATGGCCCAAAATCCATTTCATAAAACTCCAGGGCAAGCATTTTGTGGGCTAAAATGCATTCTGTGGACAAAGCAAGATAACAGTAACAATTGTGAATTTATGCAACAACTCTGATGTAATAAATCATTGTGGGAAGCAAAGTGGTTATGTTGGTCTCTAAACAACGTTGTCCTGCACAGAGCCCCTCATATCGGTTCAAATGACAGCACAGTTACTTATTCATCTCATTCATATGAAGACAACATTCCTGTTAATAGGCACAGTTGATTAGCTTTTTATATCGTGGATCCAATAGGCTGAACAGAACCTGCTCCACAGCAGGTTAAGTATGCAACCTAAGTTACTATGGTGATCTACAGCAGGGGATCCAGGATTTAATTAGGAGAGGGGGGTGTCACCTCAGCTATTAGGAGGTGTTGTGGCATGGCCACAGAAATATATATTTAGTGATGCTGTAATATGAAGGGGCAGGGATCGGGGATTTGAACTACTAGATATGAGAGCTCCGTTTTCAAATATCTCTCTAAAACTGACAAAAAAGCCCCCCACCCACCTCGATCCATGGGTGATATACGCTGCTGAAACATGAACCAACGAAGTTACCTCACTTACCACATAATATAGCTTTGTAGTATAGGTCAGGACTAGTCAGGATTATTTGTGTAGCCTTCAATCACTTTTACAATGTCACAACACTTCACAGCGCCCTTATTCCCCATCATGACAACAATTAATTAAAAAGGAAGACGAGTGACATTGTCCCCTTGTTTCCTCTCCCCATTGGAAACTTTTTTTGAGGGGGACGGACTGTTAATAGTTGTGTTCAATGGAGACTTAATGAATTCTCTGACCGCATAATGTCCCTACAGAACTGTGGTTCAATATTGTTAATCATGTTAATGTTACTGCAGTAAATAGGTCGCTCAATATCTTTACAACCGAATGACATTCACTGATACTGTCAATCCATATCACTCTCTTTCACTGCTTAGCAAATCACTCATTCCTCCACACATTTGACACTCTCAAGGTTTGACTGCCAATTAAGAAAACTTCTCCCTCTCTCTGTCTATCAGTCTATCTCTGCATTTTTTCTTTCTTTTTTTTGGCAAATGTCATAATGAGCCTCGAATAACATGCACTGTTTCAGTGTTCTCTGCCTCATGCAGAGCCAGCCCATCTAAAGGAATAGTTCGGGGAATGCCAGATAGAAATTCAATGGTGGGAAAAGTACTCAAATCCATTACTTACATTAAGTAAAAGTAGTCACACCGTGATGGAAAAATACTTGATTAGAAGTAAAAGGCCTGCTTTCAAATTCTACAAAGCATTAGCAGTAAGAACCAAAAGTACTCATTTTGAAGAACGGTCCCTTCCAGTGTTAAATAACGTAGCCTATACATTTAAACCTTTAAGAAGTATTTAAAGGGTGTAGGTCTAGATATTCCATATACTGTAGTGCAGTTTAAACTTTAACTATGTATCTTGTTTCATAAGCTTATCATATATTTTGAATGTGAAACTACAGCTACAGCCATCAGATAAATGTAGTGCAGTAAAAAGTACAATATCTGCCTCTGAAATGAAGTAAAGTATAAAGTCATGGCATACAATAATGTAAATACTCACGTAAAGCACCAGCACCTCAAAATTATACTTGCAGTAGTACTGTAGAAAATGTAGTAATATGTGAGGAAGACTTTAAACATTCCACTGACAGTAAATAGTCTGATACACACTGATCTTTTAAGCAAGACATGATAGGTAGATAGACAGATAGCTAGAGAGATAGATAGATGGATAGATAGAGCAGATAGATAACTGAGCAGTTTGATCTCTGTGCATTATATGTAGGTTATTTCTCTCCCTCTCTCTCCTGCTCTCTGACTTTATCCATCTCTTCCCCAGCCCCCATTAAGTGTTTCTTTAATTTTATTGCTTTCCCTCCTCACCATTCCCTCACGCTGTCATTTCAGTCTCTCCCTCCTTCCGCTCTGCTCTCTCACTTCTGAAGAGTTCCTTCTCATCTCTTCTGACTGCCTGTTCATCCTGCCTGCCGTCGTCTTTTCTCTCCTTTTAGTTTATTAATCTTTGCCTCATTCTCTGACTTTCTCTGAGTTCTCATTTTTCTTCCTCCCACCACCCTAAATTGTTCTGACTGAAAGCTTCCTCTCTTCACCGCCCCTACAGCTTTAAAGCGCTGAAGTACAGCTCTTGTTCACTCGGATACTTTCTCTTCCTCTGATTCTCCTCTATTACACTGACTGCTCCCTTCCCTCTCAACTCTCTTGGGACTTTGCAGTGCGGACCAAAACGAACAGAAAGACACCTTTTATCTTTCTTCCTGTCAGTGTGACCAAATGGTTTTGAACGGGCATGACACAGCGGCTTGTGCCAGAGGTCCTTTTGTTGGGCAATGAGTTACTAAGCTGTAGCTGAAAACACTCATGTACTGAGAGGCACACAGACAGAGGGACACGACTCACAGGGACAAAACGGCTTGTTAACTGCCAGTCTTTTTTTTTCAGAAACTACACAGAACCAACATCAAAGCCATTCCAAAGGCAGCAGAGAGGTTACACAGATTACAGTTATGGCAGAACTGTATTTGATGTGGAACCCAACAAGTGATGTTGCTGCTGGCAGAGGAAAACCTCCAAAAAGCCATGGTTTGAGGGATTCAACTCATTTTCAGAATGCTCTGAATTCAGACAACACTGTAGATGGGTCTCATGCACACTTGAAACTAGCACTGTAAAACAGGCAAGCCCAGTTTAGCCGGCACCCTTGATGCCTGAGGGGAATGCTGTCCAACTCCTTAAAAGTGATGGCTCAAGGTAGGCTACTAGCTAAACTGTACTACAGTCGGTGTAAATAGTGCCACTACATAAACTATAAACCATGATGTCATCCACCTCATTATATTCACACAACTCTGCACATGGGCTAGGATGCACTCCAAACAACAAACAATAAAAAAATGACAAAACTTATCTCTTATGTCCCCAGGTAGCTAGCTCTCAAACCTGCACCTATAGAGAAACAGCGATAGCTCAAGGTAGGCTACTAGTTACATTGTATTACAGTCACTGTAAATGCTGCCACTACATAAAATAAAAACCATGTATACCTTAAAACAACACAGGATGAACACAACAACCTTAATATACTCACACAAGCAAGGCACGGCAATAATAATAACAAAATAAGATGACTTAGCTTACCTCTTCTGTCTCCACTTGGCTAGCTACAGTCAAGAGCACCACTCTGTGTTATACTTGGGATTCATGCACATGTACATTTCAAAAATATGTAGTCAGTTAAGGCACTTGTGGCTAGCTCACTCAGACGGTCCAGCAAAAAAAATATAAAGAAGCTGTTGATTCAAAAGGCCCAAGAAAGAACTTCCATGTAACAAACTGTTGTGACATCATAATGCAGATACAGAAACATATTGATTAACATAGTGAGACATCAGAGGAATGAGAAAATCCTCCAGGTGTGGAGGTCTGGCAAGATCTGTTAGGCTCTCTGAATCCCCTGTGTTTCAGCTGGATTTAGAGGCAGTGATAAACTTTACCTACAGGTCTGAGTTAGCTCTTCTATAGTCTCTTATCACACACTGAGAAATAACTTTTCTACGCACGTACAAACACACACAGGGTGTGAAATCTAATCCCCACCCTCTGTTACCACGGCAGCCACCTGTGAAGACGCTTTTCTCTCGCCCTCATCCATTTCTACAGAAAAACAAATGAATCACTAGTGAAGGGAGAAGAGAGGAAGAGGGGGGGGAAAAAGAAAACAAATGAAACACAGCTTAGGGTGCCAGGCTGGCAGCTTATCAACCTCTAGTAACTTCAAAACAGCACACAAGGCTGAAAAAAGACACAAGCTATTACTGGAAGACACATGTGATCAAAGAGTTACTGGTGAAGCAACACTTAATATGTTACTGTAAGGTTACATAAGTCAACTGCTGTACAACAAGATAATACAATGGTAGCTACAATTCATGCTACCCCCAAGACACAAAGAGGCAAAGGGCCTATCACCCCTCCTTTTGCAAAGATATAGAGAAATCTACTACTAAACATGATGGAACATTGTGAGGGCTTTACATGTCAGACTAATATAAAGTAACTAAAGTATAGACTATACCACAGTGGCTACAGTAAAAGGTGGGCTTATTTTCTACTAATGGATGATGATCTATTATTACCTTCTTTACAGTAATGGATGTCCGTTGTCAGAGAATGTGATGGTGAATACATGTGCCAACTGGCAAAAATACTGTCCATTGCTAGAATTCAACACAGTGGCTACAGCTCAGATCAATCTTTGGCAGATGGAAGCATGAAGGTTGCAGAAGAGAGCTTACAGCTGGAACGTTGCTGGTTACAAGTGCCACATAATAGCTTTTGTAAGAAGGTCTTGCCAACAGTTCAGGTGTTACTGTGACTGGAATAAAACAGGATGATAAGAAGTTGGGACATAGACAGTTTAAAACTCCAAGACAAACATCTATTGTAACATTAATTAAAAGTAAATTCCTGCCTACAGTACATTAACACTATTTAAAACCTTGGACTGGTAATTTCCATTGTGTTTCTGGTGCCGTTTTGTTGTTTGATATTGTATTTTTGCTATTCTGCAGCTGGAAGAAGTTTAATTGTAAATTAACGAACATCACCAGAAACTCAAGAGAAGTCACCCATCAGTGTTTCTAGGATTGGGATTGTGGTATGTTATGGTATTAGATGATATTGTTGCCAGTGGAAAATCTGGACCATGATAGTAAATGACTTCATGACTTAAGGACTACATCTAATCTCATTAAAATTTATCAACTGAGATACCCTTGAGCAGTGCGGTTAACCTGCAAATGCTCCTGTCATGCTTTTCAGGGGCAGATCAGCAGTTTTTAACTGATAATAGAAGCTTGATAGTGGTTTGCCACCTCAGGTCAGACCTGGAGAGATGATAAGCCATAGACAGAGGATGTATTGGTTGACAATGAACCAGCATAAACAGACTGGGACAAGGGTACAACTCTGAACTGCAAACATTTTCTATATAGTCCGTCCTCTCGTGTCAAGTGTGTGTGTGTGTGTGTGTGTGTGTGTGTGTGTGTGTGTGTGTGCGTGCCCCAGAGGAAGTGGTAGTAAACAGACAAACAGAACGGTTGTGTGTTTCTCATCAAGTACACAGGGGAAACCATCGATCTGAGCCACAGGTCAAATATCAAACACTGGCTCATGTTTAACTCAGATCAATAGAGACTGGCAGGGCGCAGAGCGGACAAAACCCAATGACCGTCGGTCTCTCGCTCTCTCTGTATCTCTCTCTCTCTCTCTCGCACGTACACACGCGCAAACACGCACACACTCTCAATCACACACTGGAGTGACAGCGTAGCTAACAGTACAAACAGGTGATGTGGTTATAATGACTCAGTTGTGTGATTCAGGACAGTCACGATGTGCTGCTTTGTTCTGTGACAGATTAACACTGAAGCCAGTGTCGCCCGAGGAATCTGCTACCTTGATGGGAAGAAAAAGTGACAACCATTGCAGGTTGACTGTCACTCACATCCCACATATTCTATTTTTTCCAAAACCCTCTTCTCTTCTCTAGCTTTCTTCAAACTCGGATTTCTCTCCTAAAATTATTACTTCAATTTACTGTACTAGTTGGTAAATTATAAGTACACAAACCCCCCAAAATCAGTCCAATATATTTTGCAGACAAAAACTGAAGAAAATCTGCAAAGCTTAATGAAGATGGCTCTAATTCTTCAAAAACTGGTTTGTTGTCCTACAGTGTGGTGTGTCTTGTCAAGCCAAGCTGTTTTCCCTTCCATCTATCCACCCATACTCTCAGCCTCCCTTTTCTGCCTCATTATGCTTATCTCTATCATTCTATTCTTGAACATTCTCCCTCCCTTCCATCCTTCTCTCTCTGAGGTGTGTGTGTGTGTGGGTGTGTGTGTGCGCGCGTCCGCACACGCATGCATGTGATATGACAGACATGTTCCTACAGCTCTCTTGTGTGATGAAGGTTAAAGCACATGGGTTCAAAAACGCTCCACTAAGAGGAAGATGAAAGAAAGGAGGAGAGAAGAGAACTGCACATTGGATTTCAATCGAATAAATATAAACAACCACGTTGGAGTGCACAGACAGTGATCAGAACAAACAAGTAACCGGCACACACTGATACACAAGACTTGAAAAAAATAACAAACGCGTTTCAGCTAGAAAGCCAAATGCATTCATTTTTTTGCCCACCATAAACAAGTCTTGTGTATCAGTGTGTGCCGGTTACTTGTTTGTTCTGATCTCCGCTGATAACTGTGCACCCTTTAAAGTTTTTTCATTGGAGTTGTGTGCACTTGAACTTTGTGCACAGATAGTAAGCCTAAAATTGTTTTTACTCTGTTTTGGTACAATAATTCTTAAATACTATATGTAAAGAAGAAAAGAAGAAATGCTGTCTATGTTACATATATATATAATCTAAACAACTGAAAACACATGATGAAGCTGTTTGGTTTTTTTTTTATTAGTATCACTGTCCCACACCAACCTTCCATTGACAAAAACTCACTTTTGATTGTTAGGATTTCATGACTACAAAATTGATACCACATCAGTTAAACACTCACGTAAACTTTTATATTAACTCTAATTTTGATGGTAGAGGTAACACACTTCAAGGTAATTTTTCTTCATTGCTTACTGTTGTGTATGTAAAAACCCTGAAAAGGGAAGTATTTGTATGAAAGATACACAGACACAAACTTTCCTCAGGTCACCTATGTACTGACTGAATCCTCAAGATAAAAACATCCAATCAAAATGAATGCTAATTAAGTGTCTCAATATTCACAGTTCTCCCAAATGTTTAAACTGTACTGAAATTTTCCCATACAAAATATACATCAAAACAGCAACCTGAATGTGTGTTCTCCTGCTTAACCCCAGTGCTTGCATTAATGTTTCCAACTTTGAATACTGATAACAAAATGAAATGTATTCAGATAACCAGATACAGCCATTAACAAAATAAACTGAAATAAACTCACTCATTTCTA
>OMKZ01055100.1:2591-17582 GCA_900302535.1 Neoniphon sammara | reverse complement strand
AGTGCTCAGACTGCTGCCCCCGCGACCCGGCCTCGGATAAGCGGTAGACGATTGATGGATGGATGGATGGATAGGCTGAGAGTGAGAATGACTGATTGAAAGTTCAGTCAAATCCAGCATAACCAAAATCTATCTATATGAGAATGTTTGTTTGCATTATATCGATTTGTGTAAATTATTTACGGTACCACTCAAGTGGAGCACTCCACTTTTATGTATAGATGAGCGCATAATTCCATTTTTCTGTATTTCATAAAACATGTTTTTTTCTGCTAACCAAAAGGTTAGCAGAAAGTAATGCATATAAGCATAAAGAAAGATAGATAGATAGATAGATAGATAGATAGAACTTGTTGCAGTTCCACTCAATCAGAGCACACCTCTTCTAGTTATCACAGTTATACTAAATATAATGTACACTATAATCTGAATCTAAAATCTCTTGTTGCTAAAGTCAGTACATGCTGTGCATTAGCCCACTACTTTAACTGATCGATTGAAAATACCTGGGAAAAAGACAAACACCTCATAAAAATGATTACAAATAGGGTAATATGTTTTGGAAAATTAACTTTTCAAGATATGATTATCATTCGCTGCTTGCGGCTGATTTTTGGAGGGCAGGTCACGCCAGTCTGGATGACGTGGCACACTGTCATTGGCGGAGCAGCTACGTGTTGTCACGTGGGGGCTTGCTTTCATAATTTTATATAAAATTAGGTTATATAAACATTTTATGGAGAAATCTCACAGTCCCGTTATGGTTTACAGCAGATATTTGTAGTTAAAGTAGCTAAGAAGGTAAAACCTTTTGTTTATGCTGGATTTGACTGAACTTTCAATCAGTCAAATCCAGTCAGTCATTCTTACTCTCAGTTACGCTGATACTAATATTGCATGAGAGAAATGGCTGAATTAAGTTGATCTTTGCCAGACAAAGGCAAGACATTCATTAATTTAGTTGAGGCTTTTTTGTTTCTCCAAAATAACTGGGGCAGTGCCCCTGAAAGGCAAGGTGAAAAATAAAAATTGCGAGTTATCTCGTAGGTACGAGATAACGACATTGCCCACAATTTTTTTTTCACCTTGCCTTTCAGGGCTTCTGTAGTTTACCTATATTTCCCAGGAAAAAAAAAGTGAGACACCTTGTAGAGAAGACGTGAGCTTGCTTTAACTATGGGTTATATATGGATAATTAAACAGAGCAACAGAAATAACATAGTACGGTTATTTATTGTTACTTATTATTTAGGAAGAAGAAAGAAATACTACCAATGCTATCAATGTCACTAATCCATTGCTGTACTGTCCGTAACTCTTTGATTTCCAAAAGTTTTATTCTGTTGCCATCCATGTTTGTTCTGACCAATAACAGAGTTTTTCTAATCAAGAAAACATAACAGTAGGGTCCCTTACTCGAAATGCAGCATGTCTTGAAGCTGTGTAACACTATGCCTAACTGAGACTACCATTAGGGGAACATTTGCTATCTGTGCCTCTTCTATAATGGATTTCTCTCTATATGATAAGTCCAAAATGTTGGCTGTATAAAGAGGCCCTTGCTCTTTGATTCTGGGATACTGACACCAAAACCTGATGCTGTAGACACCCAAAAGATGTTCTAATCAGTCTTCATTGTAGTAAAACTGGAACTATCTCATCAAGATGTCATGTCATCTGCATTCGGCCAGTTATGCATAGGAACAAGAACTCCAAACCATCAAACAATAAAATAGACCCAGAGTGTTTTTGGGGATTTTCCATTTACACATGCTGGGAATTATGTGTTATACTGATGCTCATGAAATAAAGTCCTTTAAAGTCCTCCTTGAAATTTCTGCCATGTCAAATATAATCAAGCCAATTCATAAGGGTAAATAAAGTAAGGACTTGTCCCCTGATTTAGACCAAAGCAAATGAACCAAAGGTGTTCTTGAATGTTCTTGAACTGTATCAATGTGAAACAAATTTTATTGTTTTTGTTTACTCTTACTTCCTTATTTTCTTCTGTCTTGTGCTGAACCATAGTGCTGGAAGTTTCTTTAAGGGAGGGCTCCTTTTTGTTCACTTAGCCTTGAACACACAAGGAGCAACAAAGAACAAGAAAAAAGGCTGATAGAAGAGAAAGTGAGAGGCGGAATGAGGATTGCCAGGTGGACCAGTAAATGTTTTGACAATTTACCCACAGTGCAGTTCAGTCCTGGTGGTGTCCTGTCACTCTTAGATACCCTCCTGAGGCCTATTTACTTCCCTCTCTGCCTCTCTCTCTTCCACACCCTCTCTCAAGCTCGCTCTCAGTTTCTATTTTCCTCCTCGCTTTCTTTCTATCCTCACATCCCCCTTTCTTTCCCCCTATTTATCCCTCAGCTTCTTCTCTTCTCTCCCTTTTCATTCTCTTCCCAGTTTGAAGAAGATACAGATAGAGTGAAATGCTGTGCTCTCTCTCTCTCTTTCTCTCTCTCTCTTTCTGCACATCCAGACCTCCTCCTGTGCTTTTGACAAACTGAAAAGGGAGAAAAATCCAACATAAATTGTTATCGTTTACCTCCAGAGATAGTCTCTCTGTCTCTATTCTAAAATCACATCTCATGCTGTATTCCCACAGTAAAAAGGCTTCTTAATACACATGAGAAGTATTTTATAATCTTTAGGGATTTTCATGCATGACTTGACCTCAAGCTAACTGCATTTAGCCTGCTTAGCTCTGCTTAGACTGAAGCCAAAATCCAAAACTAAGGGAACAGAGGCCAAATCTGGATGCATAGTCCTTGATGCAGTCTCTGGTCTTTAAGTGCAAATTTTTCAGTTTCCTACTACAGTAGAAAAAGATCATATGCACACTTAGATCTATGTCATTTACATTTATCAGATCAAACTTGCAGACTACAAGACCTTCATGAAGGCATCACATTTACACTCACACAGTTCATATGCTTTGATGAAAGTCTTGTAGTAGACCTTGCATACATCTAAGTGTGCATGTGATCTTTTTCACTGATGATTCATTTGGTTTCCAGCACCTCTTCGCTGGGTGAGCAGCAGACATTATACATATTTCTAAAGAGGTTTTTGCCTAAAGCCAAGTGGCATGAAATAATATACATTTGAGAAGCTCAATATGCCATTTTCTAACACACACATACATATATATGTTGTATATATAGTATACAAAAGTCAGCCAGACCAGGTGAGGTAATTCCAGTTTCAAAGTTTCCAATGTAGTGACGGTAACGGTCTTGACAGAATAATAATAAACATCGATAAACATTGCTATGAATCACCAGCAATGATCAAAATTGCCTCCTTGTTCTTTTGATGTTTGATTTTTTTTTTCATAACTTCAGCCAAAACATATAGTCAATAGGTAAGCCCGCTATTGAGCAGTGTGAAAGCAAACCAAACCAAGAAAAAAATGAAACGACATATATCATTCTCATATTAGGAAGTGGACTATTAAGTGTCCTAAGCCTCAGTACTAACTTGTTAAGAAGATTTTGTAATTATTTGCTCTCTACCATGACTGCAGAGAGTCCAGTCTGTAACTCTGATATAATCTACCAAGACAGTAAGCATAGAGCTGCTAGCCTGGCTGCTAACATCCATATTGATCAGAGGGATACTGCTGTGGCAGACGGCACACTGGCAGTGTAATTACCTGTAGGCTTGGAACTCACAGGAGAGCTGTGCACAATTGGAGTGTGTCATGTGCACGTGCATGCAAGTGTAATTGAAAGTGGGTGGCTCGCTACAGCACATTCAACTATTGGGAACTAAACTGCATTAATGTCTTACTCCCCAGCCTATTCCAGGATCTAGTAATTACCTAGCAAGGGTGTCTGAGGACAGGAGAAACTCAGGGGAGAGAGTGTAACACAAAGCGGAGGCCGACTGTTTAAGGGAATCCATGATTAATGCCTTATAGGTATAATCCTAATTATGAATAAAGAGAAACAACAGAAGCTCATTTATCTGAATGCTGCATGCCCCAAATGAACAAAACATGCTGCTGTGCAAATATATTCTAATGACTTTTGTGTGATTTCGGGGATAAATAGGCCACTTATAGATTTAAAAAAAAAAAAAAAAACATATTTCACATCATATGGTGAGACCACATCCTGTGCCTGAAGATTTGCAACCAAGTCAACCTCTTAACAAATATACTTGTACAAGAGCCAGTGTGGTTTTATATAACATATAGAGGAACTGGCGAACTGATGAATTGTGTAAAATTAGACAAAAAAAAAAGAAAAGAGAAGTAAAGGATAATATTTTAGTTTATAGTATCAGACCACTACAGTGCCAAAGCCAGGGTTTCAGTTCTCACGAGGGCAAACCACACTGAACTGCACTCACACTGCACAAGCCTGTGCGCCCACCAAATGGTATACAGCACAATATGCTTTGGCCTAGTATCTGAGCGTTTGAATGAGTGAACGAGCCTCAGCTATCTTAACAGCCTCTATTCCCAGCGGCTCCAGATAAATGAGTTTCCACTGTAATTTGCACTGAGCTGTGCAAAACGACTGTACCAACTTTTTGTTTATTTATGCTCTGTGAGTGTGTGAGGGCAGAAATTACGCATGGGAAATTCCAAATGTTTTCTAAAAGGAAAAAAAAAAAAAAAAGAGACCAATGACTGTGAAACTTGGGAACCTAGTTTCTGTTAGGGCAAAAACACCAAACAGCATTACAACCAAAGCCAGCAGCAGAATGTGTGACTGCCCACCAGCAGCTAAAGCGTTTAGTTAGAACGTGTCAATCTATCGTCAGCAGCCATCAAGGAAAAGAGTTTGATGTAGGTCTGCATCAGAATGACAGGCAGCAGAGACATCTGTTCTGATGGCAAACCACACACACACATACACACACACATGCAGAGTCCCCGTTGGGCGCCTGAAGTACCAGCCCTCATCATCACTGCTGATTTGTTGTCATGGCACCTCTCAGCCATGTTTGAGGCTGATTGGCCATGTAACCTTTTAGTTGATGTCTGACTGTCTTGTCACATCGCAGCAACAAACACAACACCCCCCCGCCATCCGCACATACACACGCATACACATACACAGACATTGACATTTGTCGGTCTTGTCACATCTTAGCACAGTAGTGCAGGAAATGAGGGATTGTGGGTGTTACTTAAGGAGGAAAGTGGGATGGAATGTCTATTAAGGCAGGCAGCGCTGACAGAGAGAGCAAGAGAGACATGGAAGTGTGGTTGTGTGTTTGTTGACGCGGATGGTGGATATTTGGTGTTTATCTGCATTATTGCATTGTGGGAGCTCACAGCAGCAGCTACATTATCAAAACCGGCCTGGTGCAAATGGTTGAAAAGGACTTTAGAAAGGGGTTCTATCTCTATTTCCTTCTTCCTCTATATATTGCACGCACACACAAAATACAGCAAGCAAAAAAAAAAAAACAAAAGTTCCACCACAAAAGGCCGGAGAGCCAATCTAAAGCCATGTGGTTTTGAAAGCATGGTAAAAAATGGCTTGGACTGTGCTACAGGCCCCTTATTCAAGCTTTCTGAAGTTAAAGGTACAATATGCAATAATTTAATTTCCATATCCCAAATCATCAAATTTCCATAACCCAGCTGTGGGGGTTGATCGGTGTTGTTGATCAATCAATACCAGTCAGTCCAGCCAAGATTCTGAGTTTTCAAAATAGCCGTTGTTTTGGGGATAATTGGAGCTTAAGTGGGCGCAAATAGGTTCAACATTTCTAACATTATTTCAGTCAGGACCACTTTAGTCAAAGTAAAACTTTATTGCAATTTAGCAGTAAGATATATTTGGAGGTATGGCTTTGTTCTGGGACTTCCCTGCCCTTATCTGGTATGGCTTTGATTGAGATTTACACATTTAAGATTTCCCTCTCGTTGGATTGGATTGTCTAGTGGTTGGATTGCATTGTCTAGTGTGCAGACTCAGGATTTT
Source organism: Neoniphon sammara (assembly GCA_900302535.1). Classification (NCBI taxonomy): domain Eukaryota; kingdom Metazoa; phylum Chordata; class Actinopteri; order Holocentriformes; family Holocentridae; genus Neoniphon; species Neoniphon sammara. Next base: position 11,637 of record OMKZ01055100.1, on the reverse strand, counting down.
GGACGGTCTTGGATTCTGCACAAGTTAATTCAACAACCTTTGCTTCTTTGTCCTTCCTATCGGTATGGTAGTAAGTGCAGGATGTGACTTTTCATGGCTTTCTGCTGAGTTGCCTTTAAATTACTACCAAATTCCGTTTTGGTTAGCATCACATCTCACAAAGACCACAGCAAAAACAATAAAACAACTTGATAATATCTCATGTTTACCCAGCAATGAAGCATTCACTTTGTAAATAGTGTACAAACAGTGAATATATACTATGTTAACATGTTTCACATAATGAAATTGCAATTTTGGAGATCATGCCAAACAATGCTCGACTTCACTGTTTAAGTTAAGTGTGAGTTGTCCTTATATGTGCTTACCCTTATGTTATGGAGTATTGGAAAGCATTCTGTCAACTGTTTACACCCATTTATTAATTCATTGTGTTGTGTTTGACCTATGGTATTTAGTCACTTACTGTATAAGAAATCACTGAACTTTTTATATTAAAAATATGTTTCATATTAAATGTGAGTGAAAAACCACTTATGTCCAAGTCTTCTTGTCCTTATTGAGGGTTCATGGAGCATTTTCCTATTCCTAGAAAAAGTATAGTAATAGGAATACCACAGTCAATGCATCGTTGATGTTTGGAAAAACATAGATTGCAATCTGTGCTTGATCGTGCACTTTGGTCCATCAGTGTCAGGAAAATAGATCATACATCCTTATATACTTTGGCGTGTCTACACATTAGCATTAAAAACTGATGCATAATGTTGACTGTGCGATCTGGCTCACACATCTTAATAGCTTATTTGTGGAGGATTGTCAAATTGGCTTAAATACCAAATCTTTTAACATACCACATCAGTCTATTTGATGTCTTTTGCATTTATTAGTATGCAGATTTTCGGTTTTGAATAGAACACCAATGGGAGTGTATTTCAGGATTTTGGGTGCGTAAAGAAATAAGCGTACAAATGGACTTAAGTCAGAGACAGAAATTGTGTATCATAATGTGAAGGTGGACACGCCTTGATTTACATATTCATCATCTAAAGTGTGCTTTTTGCAGGGAGCTGTTTATCCCTGCGTGTAATTTATGGGTTGGAATCGGCAGAGAGGGGTGGAGCGTGAAAACTGACTTAAACAGCACTGCATACTGCTTAAAGAAGAAATAAGTTATATTTTAACTGCCCAACACACAAACTAAACTGTAATATGTCAATCCACAAATCAACAGATTTGTGGATCAATACCAATGACTCAATAATTTCTTCACCAGGTGGTGAGATTTCTGTCTTTCAAATCTCACTTTCCTGTCTGTACTCTAGCAAAAACTCAGACAGAGATTGCTGTAATTAGTGAATGACCCACATTGTATGTCTTTTCACCAACAAAGACTGAGACTAAAAAGCGGTGTCAAGCTAAAAAAAAAGCAAATGACAAACCAGTATTATGATGATAGTCTTTTAGATAGTACTATATCATGGCTTTACTAGATGTTTCTTTTGGATCTGGGCTATAATTAGCTAGCCTTCTCCACTCTATAGTGAACTGTGAATTACAGGCCACTGTTGTTTATGGGGACAGGAAGGGTGAAGGTGAATTCCTATGGGATGCCTATAGAGGAAATGGATTACTTAATACCCCTTTAAGTCAAGGTCTGCATCAGGTCCAAAGTGGCTCCAGGGTTAAGTTGCCTTTAGTCGTCGACTTGGAGGCTGCTCATCCTGGCAGGCTGACCCTACCTTAACTCTAACCAGCCTGGAAGGCTGAGCAGCCTCTAAGGCAACTTCACTCCTGAAGCCCAAAGTGCACATAAACCGGGCCTGTGCACATGGATACACAGGCATGTATTTTTATGCCCCAAAATGGCTATATAACACTCCTTTCTTGCAAAATTTCGATTGTTGATTGCACAAGAACATTTGGCAGGATCCAGATTTAGTTCAGACCCATAACCTTTATTAAACATTTATTTAGTGCAGCTTCACAGTACCTTCACAGTCACCTGCTAGCTGTTCCATTCACTTCCTGTCCCTCCCCTCTTAAAGGCCCTTAAAGCTACAGGATGCGACTTGTGACATTAAAAGTTATAGATGCAACTTTTTCATGGAAACGAAGAATTTGTAAAAAATAATACAACACTAGAGCAGAGAGGCACAGAATAAAACTATTTATTTTCCCACAAAAAAAATATATTGACTACAGTTTTTATCAATTTAATCATTTTGTCGGGTCCGAAATGAGTCCTTTGTTGATTTTTATCAGCAACAGCAACAGCGCCACTGAGCCAGTAGCGTTGCAGCGTTGTAACCACGCCTGTCTCAGTAGCAGCTTGCCAGTTCGTAGCTTGTCAGTGAGGGAATGGCTGGCTGTGTATAGGTCTAAGCAATGCTTTGAACACTGGTGAACCACAAATAAATCCCACAAGGAAGCCCCGGAATCCCCCCCAACAGCTCCGCGACAAAAACGGGAGCAAGACTAGTGTTTATCGGTGCAGCCTTTGTTCTCGTAAGCTGAAGGAGGAATAGAGCTGAGGAGCCATGCCGATGTTGCTGTTACTTTTCTTCTTTAACAATAAATACATGGCATGTATCAGACCTTGGGTCTATAAAGGACACAGTGTGTAAAAATGCCATGTTTGCCTGAAATTGACTTTTCAGTTTTTTTATGAGCTTGACTGTGACTAGCAAATGCAGGGAAGCATGGCAACAACAACAATATCACAAGAATGGATTTTAATCTAATACTGATTTTTTTTTCATTGTATAATGATTGTGTATATGATCATTACAGCATCACACTCACCCTGTAATATTACGTTCTGTAGAGATAAATCATGTTGTTGGTAATGTACAGTACCAGGGAATCATCTCCTCAGGTGTAAACTGTACCAGACTCCAGGTTTTTCTTTGATACTTCATGTTTTTTACACAAGCAGCTGCCTACAAACTTTAAATTGAAATCTGAATCAAATTCTGTACTGACATGTGAACTATTGACCTCTCTGAGTGGATTGATGTTCCTTCAACCTGACATGATGATAATAAATAGGACTTGACACATGTCACAGTTGCACCACAGCCCTCCTGCAGATTGTTTGGATCAGCCTTGGCATTTGACCTTAACCAAAACCTCTCTCTCACACACGCCAAGAGACATATACTGTATATGCACACACACACACACACACACACACACACACACACATGCTGAGAAAATATTTTTATATACACAAACGGCATGGTTAAAGACAGAGACCATAACTCAAATTCGTGACAAATGCTTCCAGTTAAAATACGTAGGTGGGAGTTCACATCATGTCACTGGCAGAGATGGCTTAATGGCTTAATGTCACTTAATACTCTGCACCACACCAACTGCTGAGACTACTCTTTAAGTTCACAACATCAAATAATCATATATTGAGTACATTTAGTAAGGTATATTTAGTCAAATTTAAGATAGAAAAAATATGTGCACATCCAACCAATTACTGGTGCAAGATAAAAAAAAATAAAAAATCAGCTGATAAATGTAGAATATTCACATAAAATTCTGATTTAGACAAAAAGTGCAGTAATGCAAGTGAATTTCCTCTCATTTGTCAAAATAAAACACCAGTAGGTCAGAATAAATTAATATTCCAAGAGTGTTTTTAATTCTGCTGATTTGGAGCATTTTCTGCTTTCTTGAAGCCCCCCTCCAGTGATTTCATGACCTCAGTGGTTTTCAAAACTTTCTTTGAAACATCTTATTGATGTATGACTATCTCTATCAATCACAATCTCAATCAAAATGCATCTGAACTGTGCAACAGGTGTCATAACATCTATTCCAGTGATTTCCAACATGCCTTGCAAGTCAATCGTTCTGGTAAAATGGGACTACGTACAGACAAGTGACACATCCTATCCAGGCACCTGATTAACCTGCTGCACATGTGAGACTCATTGTGATTTGTGAGATGATCATACATCACTTTATGAGATGAAGTGTTTCAAGAAGAGTTTGAGAGAGTGACAATGAGGTCACTGGAGGGGCCTTTAAAGTGTTCCTGTACTACTGAAAAAGGGTTTGCTATACACAAAGTCAAAGCTCTATTTTCTGGTACTATATAGAATCTGTTTTGTTATGAGTATAGCGTAGAAATGAGTAAAGTGGGCTTGTAACCAGTGGATCACAGGTTTGTGCAGCAGTGAAGCACATTTTTTAGTCAATTGTAACATCAAAAAATTGTATTTTATTGCAAAGCATCACTATATAGATTGTGATGGTGCTTAACCCTTGGGTAGTGGTATCTGAAAAACTAAAGATTTTTCAGATACCCTTGTATTGATGTATGAGTGTTTTCTTTAACCATTTACTTTAAAGATTAGAGAGGCTGCTTTCAGAGAGTTTCCATATACAGTATTGTCACTGCAGCAAATATCGTGGAACATTTAAGCAACAAAACTAAAAACTGTAGTTATAAACTTGACAGGACAGAGGAAACTCTCCAGGGGAAACAATGAAACTTTTAACTTCTGAAATATTTTTTTAGACAGCTCTGATAGAGCTCAGCTCAGGCTTTATCAGGAGGATTGCTGCTTTGCTCCAAACAGTTTCACTGTATGAACCTGGACTGTGTATGCAACGCCTACACAGAGACCTTTTTCAGTAGCAAATATACATCAGACAGTATCAGTTCAAACACTAAGATGCTATTTTCACTGAAGCATAAAAATTAGGGGTGGAACAAAAATAAATTCACTTAAGTGTTGCAATTCTTTTTGTTACGATTTTTTAATCGAATTGACACCCAAGTATTGTGATAGTATATTGATGAGCAAGAGCAATTAAATCTAGCAGTTTACTTAAAAAAGTATATATATTTTTATTCATTTTATTGTACATGTACATTTTATTTACCACTTTTATATGCAATATAGCAATGATGCCGCTGAAATAAAACTCAACAAGACTGACTGACATGTGATGTAGATTGTTTTTTGGAAATATGACTCATGATATTCAGTCATCATACAGTGTTTGATTCAACTTTTTCCTGCAGTCTAGTGTTAAAAAAGCAAACAAAAATGGCAATAAATTGTATTATCAAATCGCAATACTTAAGAATCGCAATATATATTGATAGTATTAAAATTAGAAGTGTGACCGGAATGTGAATGAATGAGAAACTGTTATTATTGTGCAGTTCATGATAGAGAGTATGAAAATATGCATTTATTTATATGATAATTTTAAAAACTATTTATTGAGATACTCTTGACCAAGGTCAACTATACATTCCTGTACAAGATGGTGGCCGGAATGGACATGTTTAAAGAGGGAAAGTGTCAAACCTTATCTGAAGGGCTTTAACTGTATAATAAAAATGTATTTTCAGTCAACTTGCATGGTTAAACAGGAGTTAAAAAAATCTCCTCACAAAAGCAAGAACTGCCCCTAAGCATATTATCAAGTGCAAAAAAATCGCAGAGCACCATGTTTCATAAAATCCATCCTGGTGAATCAAACGGAACACGTTACACTGAGTCACAAGTGCATCCCATGAGCAATTAAATACCCGCTGCAGTGATGAGCCCTTCCAAAACATCTAGTGGAATTAAGATGTCAAACTCAAGGACATCAAAATACAGAAATAGCTTTTTTTTGGAGCATGGTCTTGGCTGAGTGTGTGAATCCACCAAAGCCTTGAGAAATGAGACTGAATGATTCCTCAAAAGCACAGTGTGAAGCCTATTAAGCTGATATCACTGAGAAGAAAGTCACTTGTGTGTCTCTGTATCAGGCTTATAGGTTAACTGGGAAGGGTGACTTACAGTTGAACTCACACCACAATACACTCTCCCCCTTGGAAGATGAATCAGGATTTGTGATCATTATGAAGGCCTTAAGGTTAGATAATTACCAACTTTTCTGACTTTTCAAGGACAGACCATGTGTGTGTGTGTGTGTGTGTGTGTGTGTGTGTGTGTGCGCGCGCGTGTGTGTGTGCTTGCATCCAATTGGGCAAATCATGTGAGGGTGGCAGTGACATATGATGGAGAGCAGAGTTTAGAAAATACTGAAATGAGGAGAGCAACCACCGAGGAATAACTTTGGTTATGTTGTTCTTATTATCTAACTTTAATGTCATAGGGTGTTTGTGTAACCCTTTACCATCACAGCTCCCTAATCTTTTGTGGTCCAAGGATAATCAATTTCAACAGTCCTCTATTGGCCATATTGGAGTATGCACAGCTCTTTGATTTCTGCACAGCTGATAAACTTCTAAACATATGATTTGGCTGTCTCAACTGTATTTTTGCCACATCATATTGATTTTGTGCTTAGCCCCTTGAACTCACTCTGATTCTCCCTTAAATTTCCCTTGCTTCATAATTAAAAAAATAAAAATAAAATAAAAACATTTAGTTCCATACTGTAGGACAATATCACATCCATATTGTGTATCTGCTGGTTGCAGCTTCATTGAAGCTACATCACACTTCTATTGAGTGAAATATTCAAGGCCAAGATGCCATTGTTTGTGCAGAATTACATCAAATAGAAAATATATACGTCTCGTGCATCATTTTATACACATTTCCCTGGAATTCAGCAGGACATATTTTGAATCCATCTTTGGAAATCTTGGGATTTAAACTACAAATTAAATAAAATTCTGTGGATTTCAACAAAGCTCGGCTGCGCATCATGAACTTGTAATGACAAAACTACTGATGGGACCGGCAGAGAATCCCAGCTGGTTAGGTAGCGAGCCCTAGTATCTGGCTCAGCTAACTACCCTGGTCTTATCAATACATCAGTAGTTGCATGTTAACATCAGTTCCAAACTTCTGGCAAAAACCAACAGTTTGTTCAGTTTAACTGAGTTGACTCCTCTCAAGCTACAGTTGCTTTGGAGATGAGACAAGAGCCAAAGACAAGACAGTTTAAAGTGCTACATTTGCAAAAAAGTCCACTTTATCACACTATTCACTACTACTTATAATGTTACTGATATGACCCAAAAGCACACCACACTTTCCCAAACACTTTTTTTATATATTTAACAATTATATATTCAGCTAATCTTAAACTTAATCTCCATGATGGAGCCAGATGTGCTTCTAAGTTCTGTGATGCAACTCCAAAGCCTGTGTTAGTAATGCTTTATTTTTTCTAAAATGTACCAACTTAACTTTATTTTCACTTCATGAACTTCTGAACTTACTCTGTCGCTGGTAGAGACAGGGAAGATAAAAAAGGTTAATGACTTGTGACACTGGGTCATGTGATGAGCACAAATCCAAAGCATGAATAAAGATGAAAAAGGTGATGATGTTGACGACGATGATGATGATGATGAAACCATCCAAGTCCGTTCAATGCACCTTAATATAATGAGCTACCAGGATGTCAAGGTTATTAATTTTTGCAGTATTCATTGGACCATTGCATTTTCAGGCTTACAGTAAATAGTAAATTGACTGCCTTTATATAGTGCTTCTCTAGTCCACCAACCACTCAAAGCGCTTTACAATGTATGGCTTACATTCACCCATTCACGCACACATTCACACACTGATGGTGGAGGCTGCCATGCAAGGTGCCAAGCTGCTCATCAGGAGCAGTTGTGGGCATAGAAAGTCATGTGTTTCCATTTGTAACTTGGCTCGTAAATTGGGTGGCCAGTATTGTTACAAACATCAATTTGCGTTATTTGCCCTAGTCAGTGTCAGTGATAGATGGTCACGGAATGAGACTTGTTTAGTACCACACCACACATTACTTGGATGCACATCATGAAAATAACCCATTTGTCTACCAACCCATGGTGGCTTATGGATTCAGAGCAAAGATTAATAGAGGACCACTTGGCTTCCTGCCACCAGCCACAAAATGTAACAGTGTTTGGTTCATGGCAGCTGATATATTCATAACCTGCCTGTATGTTTCCATCAAATCAAAAGCACAGTCATAGTGACATACATGAGATGCATTTGAAGAGAATTATTTTTTGTGGGATTTTCCTGAAATGGAATTCACGTGTTATATAAATGCATCAGTGCATCAGATTGTAAAAATGCGACCATCACTGAGATGACTGGCAGCCTCCATTAACCTCCACACTAACTTTTACACTGTGGCACACAGTGTCGTATTGGGTGGCATATCCGCTGGATTGCTTTGCAGCATCAAACTGTGAAGGGCACTGTTCTTAAAGAGCAAACAGAGCTACAGCTTTCAGATGTTCTGACGATGAATAAAAGGCTGATGGAAAAAATAACTTCCAGCATGTTTATCCAGTGGTCTAACATGATAGTAATGGGTGATACCACCTTCTACATTATGCACAAATTAGAGGGCATATTTACAGTATTTTACAATTGGTTTGATTCAGTTTTCACCACAGAGTTTCAATGTGCAAAACTCTTAACACAAAGAGCCAAACTCACTTGTCAAATTCCTACCTTTAGACACAAAATGCTATACTTACATACAAAGTGCAAAACCTTAAATCACATGTTCAGTTCTCATATCAATCTCATATCAATACAGTGTTCAAATGCTAATTACTATACATCAGTAAATTAATCCACACTTGTATGCACACATCTCTTGTTACTTGAACAACATTGTCCAGGTGAGAAGCTGTGCCACATAATTGCCAATCACTTCACCACTACGTTACATTAAAGGCTGTTAGAAAACCAGTTGTGTGGCGGTTTAGCACAGCATGGAGAGAGTTGATGTTGAAGTACGGGGCCGTGGGCGTGGTTGTGGGCAATGAGGTGTGGCCAATGAAATTAAAGCCACAGTAATTGACCACGTTACAGATTATTTCCTTGAGCTATTTACTGTAACGTATAGAGTTTGTTACTGTTACAAAAAAAGTATGGATTATTGAAACTGTTACAGTGACAATTTTGTGTTTGCAACTTATTTTCCATGATTAAACTTCAGTGATCAACATATTTAATGTTTTGGTGTTATGCAGCTGTAATGTCATACATAAAAACACAAGGAGTAGAATAGAAAACATGAACTGATGCAGTGA
>OMKZ01055098.1:8100-23126 GCA_900302535.1 Neoniphon sammara | reverse complement strand
AGCCTTAGTAATTATCTTATGTGTTAGTTATGATAGAATGTTTGCAGTCTAAATAACTTAGTAAAATGTCAACTACATTATCTCGTCACTTGTTAATGCCATGATTTAATGTTACTATAGTTGAACTAGTGCAATCAGTAGAGCGTGTGCGGACACAATGTCTATATAAAGATAGTTGTTATTGCTTTGTGCAACAACTTGTTGTAGAGAGGGTGAGAGCGGTCACAGTAGGGAGAGACAGCAGCGACGGTTGTGCGAAACAGAGCTAAAGTAGCGAGAACAAACATTTTCAAAGTTTTTCAATCACTTCAGTGACAAGAGGTTCTTCATCATACAGTCATATATGTGCACAAAAATTGTTAAGCTGATAGGCCCAGTAGTTTGTGAGATTAGCTGTGGACAAATGCATAATCTCAGTGATAATTATTTGACTTTGTGAGCTACCGCTGTCTCAGCTGGACATGTTTGGAGAGCGGAGGGGTGGGGGGGACTGCTGTTTTGTTGCATTCTGCCTTGTAACCATTAGATGCCACCAAATCCTATACACTAGTCTTTTAACTATGTTGTTTTACTATGTTACTTGACTATGTTGCTTGACTATATTGTTTGACTATGTTGTTCATCCTGTTGTTTTACTGTTACAGCGACATTCATAACACAGTCAAACAACAGCAAATGACCCAGTCAAACGACACAGTCGAACAACATAGTCAAACAATATAGTCAACCAACAGTCAAACGACAGGGAGAACAACATAGTCAAACAACATAGTCAAGTAAACATAGTCAAGTAACATAGTCAAACAACATAGCAACAGTCAAAGGACAGAGGCAATCGATAGGGAAAAAGTCACATGTTCAGTGGGCATAGACAGTGTGTATGGCGACATCATTTTGGCACAAATGGAACCCTATACCTCTATACTTTTGAAGAAATACTTTACCTACCTAAAACAGCAAAAATGACAAGAATAAAAATTTATGAATGACTTAAAAAGACCTATGCTCAAAAAAATCATGTTAGAATGTTGCCACAAAGGTTTTGAACAGGCAATACTAGAGGCGAAGTGACTCAGTTTTTTTATATTAGAGATCTTCCTATGTGATTAAAGCAATAAAACACTAGGATGACTTTGTGAGAAATGTTGCAGAGATGTCCTGTGTATTATAACTTTTTATGATAGCCCTGGGATGTAGTGATAATGGTAAGTCTTGGCTTTCACTAAATGCCTCAGCACTCAACTATGGCCATTTTGCACCTCTCATGTTTTTATGCAGTTTATTTGGGGAATACAAAGTGCCACAAGTAAAGAGCTACCCATAGCAACAGGACGAATCTTAAAAAATGTGAAATCCAACCTATTTGTCTGCACTATTTTTAATTTCATGTTTAATTTGTCATGGTGGAGAGTGGAAGCGTAGTCCTCATGGATGGCTCAGTGGTCTGTGTGTGTGTCTGTGTGTGTGTGCTCTCACCTGCATAAACACACTTGGAAAGAGCAGATTTGTTCCTTATGTCCATGGAATCCCTGCTGTGCCATCCCATACACTTGAATGTGTATGTCAGCTGTGCATATGCAAACACATTCCTACATTGTGTAAGTTTGTTGACTGAGGTTCTGAAAAATTCCTAAAAATCCGAAAGCCAAGTCAACTTTGGTTTCCAGGTCACTGCTTAGGTATATTGGCAATTAGTCTTAGAGTTGATTGAAGCAATCACAGAAATGCTCCCAGAAGTATTAAGGCCATGAATTTCTGCTCACACCTGGTCTCTGCCAGAATAAATTAATGACTGTTCCAGAAAGTAAACTTCCCACTGCATTTTAAGCACAGTTATTCAGTGACTGACCAGCTGGGATGATGCCTTGCATTTTCCCAATGTCCACTGGAATTGAGAAAAATTTTATTGTTGGATTGATGTACATGATTTTTTTTAATTCATAGAATGGGCTTTGAAAGGGAACCAAATGGTCACATCAAAAACATGTCAACCTGCATGGCACCGTGTAATCCTTCAAATCAAGAAAACTGGTGAAAATTTGTCTTTAAGCAGTGTGGAAGAGGATTCTTCATCAAACACAGCAACATGGATGAAGTAACTGTGGCCAGCAAGACAAGACTGCAGTCTTTATGTTCTCAGAAACACTTACCGTCAATGGAGTTTTAGACCATTTACTGCAACAAATGGTTAAGCAGTTGTATTTGGCTCTGCTTTTGACAATGCTCTCCAAATGAATCCAAGCAGCATGCAAGAGTTTCTGGAGGGAGTGCAATAAAACCCCTCCAGGCATAGTAGATATATATTATTCAGTAATTTGAGCAACATAACATGAAAGCAGACGTTACTCAGAAATAGCTTGCACATGCGTCCTGTGCACATATGTTGGCAGGAGGAGGCTGAGGGAGGTGGTCGAGGGAGCTTTTTTGCAGCAGCAGCAGCTTGGGGCAACAGCAGCAGTGGCATGAATGACCTGCAGAGTGAGTGTGAGCTGTCAGATCATAAAGACCGCCTCACTGACTTACGTGCATGTGATTGGAAAGTCAGCTGATAGCCAATCAGCTGATGGCACAAACATCTTCAGTGTTCTGCCTGAACTAATGCTCCTTTTAGATGCTGGCATACAACTCTGTTAAATGGACTCATAACAGTTTAAGGTGAGGGCACCTAGGCCTTGACAAAGCTCATGGAGCACATGATGGTTTTATCTCTTTTGTGTTGTAGCTGCTGTTGGCTAATGACAGGAGCGGTTGGTGCAGTGGAAGTTCACCTGTTGCTTTGTGGTGGTATCATTTAAGGTTTACTGTGGCACCCATAGTAGTGTGGGGTGTTTTTCTGTTGCAGTGAAGGGTTGTTTTGGGTGCAGTTTGGGGCATACAGTGGTAGGATTTTATATTGCTCGTTCTTTTGATAAACCAGCCTATTATGGCACTCCGACCTACACTCACTGTTTGGCTTCATTATTTAGATTCATCTGTATTGATTTAACCGGTCAGGCCTCCCTCACCTCGGCCTCAATTGGGGATAGCCCACCAAGGGATCACACAGCTTTGGCCTGCATGTTACATTTTCACTTATGGATCCATCCATTATTTTCCACACCTGCCTCCTCCTGTTCAGGGTCACGGGGTGCTGCAGCCCATCCCAGCATGCGCTGGGAAAACACCCTTGGACAGGTTGCCAGTCCATCACAGGGTTAACGCAAAGAGATAGAGAGATTAACACAGTCACACTCACGTTCTCACGTGTGGGAAATACTTTTATACAGCAGTTGTTTTTTTGTGACTGTGACTGAATATCAAACTTTGAACATTCAGTGCACTGAAACACAGTATGTAATTTGAATATTGCCTTATTTTATTTATTTGCCAAGTATTGTGCTAAATCACACCTAGCCTCTTAGAACTATAAAGATTTTAAAGCCATGCAATCTGGAGCATCTCAAGTAACTCACTAAAGACAGGAATGTACTGTAGGACACCTAAACTCAGTTTATTTATACACTATTTTATGTGCGGAAAAAGAGCTCATTCTCCCTTTCAAGCTCATATAAAACTTTTTTAAGTATATTAAAGGGTGTCAAACTGGTTATATATAAACAAGGTACAGATCTACACTTTTTGGAAAATTCATTTTCGATGGTTCATGTGATGTGGTTATCGACCTGATTTTATAGTTGTTCAGCCAACTTTTTCTTTACCACACCGTCGCTGATGAACAGGATTACACTCAGTGTTGTTCATTGGCCATTTCCGTAGACAGACACTTCTTCAGAGCCGGGGACCAGATGTGGTTTTCCATTCTGCCCATCACTTGCATTTTGTTGTCATGATGTGATTATCTATTTGTTGCTCGGCCTCTTGCTCCTTGCCAGATAATGTCGCTTTATTAAGGTCACGGTCACAAATCCTCAATTTGCTGCCAAGAAAACGAGATAAACAATGTTATCATCAGTCCCATGAAGAGGGACAATCACAAGCTGTTTCACATCAAGTGCAATCGACTTCTAAAGAACAGACTATTGAGCTCTGCATCAGATTGGCCAAGGCAATTATGTCAATTCATAACAGCGAGACTCAGATGGGCTCCAGGCCAACACTGACAATATCCACTCCAGGGGTAACAAATTGATACACCATACTCACAATGAGCAGGTTCAAGCAGTTGTTTTGCTTCCTCAAGCCCCCTGCAGAAATTTGAAGGGCAGCTTTGAATTTGTGGCTGCATTTTTGTCAAATCCTAGTCTATTTTACCAGAGACCTTTTTATAGAAATGAGACTGCGCACTCTGGCGCCATCTTGGAAACGCCCTCAGGCATTTCAAAGATCACGACCAACAAGACCAGAGCCCTATCTCTTTGAATGGGGAGCTGCCTGAATCTACCGTTCTGCTGTATGTGTTGTCATTTGACTTCCATATTTAGGGACACTGTCAAACTGTAAACAACACAGAGTCATAAAATTTGTTTTGAAGGATATTAATGCCACAGAAAAACGGCATTTTTTAACTCACAGAGGCTTGTGCGCATGCGCCATCTACACAGCAACATGACGTGCGGCAGCCTATGTCGTTGCCATGGTAAGTGTAAACACTCATATCAGGCACAAAGTCCAGCCGTAACGATAGTTTTATAAACGTATACATTTACAGTTTTACCTGTATTAATTCGGTGGTGTCCAGCAGTCTAACCGTTGTCTTCTCTGGGCTTGTCTGGACTTGTAGCGCTGTTGTCCGTTAGCACTGTCATAAATATCAAAGCTGTGCAGCTATGCAATGCTACGCCAATGTAAGGCTGATAGTGTGCCTTACATTGGCATGCCGCCATTTTTAGCGTTTCAAAGTTCCCCATTGTAAAGTGGCGGAGTGCACCGTCTTATTCTATACTCTTAAGGTCTTTGATTTTACTGATCCTATGATCACGCTTGGTCAGTCCAACATGATGTGTCAGACACCACTGCCCTGATTTTGATGAAACTTGGAGAGGTCACTCAGATCGGCCTGATGGGGGCGCTATGATGAAAGGCCAGCGAAGGTACCATTTACTGATAAAGGCCACAAGGGCTCCATGTTTGGTCTGATGGTGCCTGCTTCACTTGAAAGGAACAACACGTTTCACTCATTTTGACTGAACTTTTAACATTTGAGCCTGTGTCTTGAAACTGAAACTGTTGAAACTGTTGTTTCTGAACTCATGCATGCATTCATAATGACTTTAATAAATAACAAAAAAGAAGAAGTAGAAGAAGAAGAAGAAGAAGATGGAAAAACAAGAATAACTACAAGTGAAGTCAAGTGAAGTCAATTTTATTTATTTCATAGAAAGTAATCTCAATGTGCTTTACACACAAAACAAATCAGTACATATATAAATACATAAAATACATAAAGTCACATCAAAAGAAAATAATTGCACTAAAAAACAAGGTAAGCAATTCAAAACAGGGAAAAATAAAAGTTAAAGAGAAAATAAAACAAATAAAATGTAAATAACACACAATAAAAAGCTTTTGTAAAAAGTGTAGGATCTCTTATAGCAATGACCTGCTTCATTTTTCTGCCTCAACTTGGGGATAGAAAGTTGAGTCCTGTCAGAGGATCTCTGGATCCTCCTGGCTCATAGGCGGATGAAAGGTCTGTGATACAGGAGGGGGTTGGTCCATGCCTAACCTTAAAAGAATTTTAGAGTCAATCCTAAAAACAACTGGCAGGCAGTGCGGTTGTATCGATGCGTGTGCTGCTACCATACTGTCAAAAGAAGATACATTTTAAAAAGCCCTGATGTGAATGGAGTAATTGAGCTCAGAGTCAATATTCACACAAACATTTTGACGGATGGTTGCATTAGAAATTGTCAGTGCATCTTAGATTGGCTGGTCTGAAAGGAGCAAAGAAAATCACAAAGTCTTAATGTGACGACTCTTCTCTATAATAACTACTAGAGAATGGATGGAAAAATTCAGGCCAAGGTTGATCTAACGATTGAATAAACTGCTTTGTGAAATGCTTACTCCTGGAAAACGGATTCATACTGTACGTATAGGCTCTATTCCACAAAGACAGAGCGACACCACTTAACAGGTAACAATTTGCAGCAGTTTATTTGAACTTGTCGTGCTGAAGTCTCATGCTCTCCTTACTGTCTAGCACTATGGCCCCCAAAGCAGGTGTAATCCCATACCTGCTTAACCCTTCTCATTACAACAGCTTCAGCGGGCTGAAAGTGGCAGTGTCATGCTGACAGGTTGTTTTGCATAAGCCCTGCCAGCTCGCCTCAGAGGCTTTCCACACTGGAGACGTGCACCATCTCCTCTGGCATCTACTGCTGAGGGCCTTCGTGTAAGTGGGGCAAATTTCCCTGACAGCGGGAGGGTCTTCTGGCGACTGCCAGTGCCCGTTGGCGTTAATCTGATGTGACAATCATCGTTAGCGAGCTGTGCGTCAGGCTGAGTAGTAGGGTTAGCGAGTAAAGGCCAAGGCAGTGATGATCCCATCCAGGGGGGGGGGTGACAGGCAGCAGGGGATTGTGGGAAACAGCACCGGCCTCTCCAGAGCCAGAGGGGACAAACACACCACAGCTGTTCCTGCCTGGATGATGATGCAAGCAGCCAATGTCCTGGGAAGCTCTCCCATATGCCCCCGCTGTCTCCCTGCATCTTCAGGACTGTTGCATTTTCCCTTTTGGATTGTCTTCAGCGCTTAAGGATGAGGAGACGTGGCAACAAAGACAGGCACGTGGTCAAAACTCAACAATAGAAAAGCATATTGTCCACATGCTGGCCTTACGAGAGAAAATGCGCTCTCAGTTCAGCGGTTTTGAGTGTTTGAGAGTCTATTTATAAGCAGGTGACTTCTGCCGTTGTTGGTATACTGGCAAAATGCCACGATGTTCAGTCCCTGAAATATGGGAGCATATGGGAAAAGCAAGCATTTTAAAACAAATTTTTGTTGCAATGATTTTTTTTAAGGTGAGCCACTTGTATGCCACTTGTAGGCCTGATATAACTGGAGAAACATTCAAGGGCAGCTGTTTATGTGTGTGTGTGAATGTGGAATGTGTATGCGAAGGAGGGAGAGAGAGGGAGGGGGGGAGAGTGTGAGAGAGAGAGAGAGAGAAAGAGAGAGAGAGAGAGAGAGAATTTGTTGATACTGTTTTTTTGGGTGGGTGGGGGGTGTGATGTGGATGTCACACTCTTCAAGGCTCATACCCTCTGAGACTAAAACCATGGATTAGCCTAAACAGGTTGCCTTGGGTATTCTTGATTGTGTTATTTGGTGACGTCATTATCAGCTTAGCCTCTGTGCTTGGAAGTATTGGAAACTGTGAATGTACAATTGGTGTACTTGGGTTTGATACTTTAAGCTGCAATATAGGTCAGCTGCACAGACAAAAACAGCTTGGAACTACAGCACAAAGCTGGTGTTCACTTGTTTCTCCAAAAATGCCTGGGTTTAGGCTGCAGAGCCAGCTAGCTCACTTTGAACCTCAGAATATCAACCAAAGGCCCCTATATCCAAAAGTGGCAAATATCTTGTGTGATATTAACTAGGAACTGGAACTGATCCACAGGGCTTTGTTAAAATTCCTGGTTGTTTTCTCCAATTTCCCCATAGCGAGTTGCTGTATACTTCTCATCTGTACTTTATTTATCCAGAGAAGGCTTGTTTGCACTTCTGCAACACCACCTGCAGTTCCACATTTTCGCACCGGGAAGCTGCCTGGTACACGTACAAAACTTGAATGAGGAGCAACACTCGTGCCTCAAGGTCACTGTCACCTTTCACATTCCCCCCCTCTGGTTTTGAGCATTTAAAGAGGTGACATTTTGGGCACAAGCCCACATCGCCAATGTCTAGACTCCCTCCAAAAATAATACACAGTCTCCCTTAGGCTACCCATACTGTAACCTGTTCTCAATCCCAGTGGTTCCCAAACTGTTCCAAAAAATAAATAAAAAAATAAAAGAAATAAAAATAAAAAAAATAATGACAATAATAAATAAAGGCACACCTTAGACTCCATAGATCTTTCTTTAAGACTGATATGAATTGGTACAGAATTACATAACTGTCTATACAGCAGGTGGGGCATAACTACAGCCTGGAGGGTAAAACCTGTGTTCAAAACAGCCATCTTTTGACGTTCTTTCATTGTGTTGTCATCCAGGAAGTAAAATAAAAGCTCAATTAATTAATTCCTGGTGTTGCTGGGGACCATTTCAATGACCCCTGGAGGTACCCAGACCCCGCGCTGCTGATAACCACTGCTACACGCACCACACTATTCGACATAGTGGGCTGTTCGTGCGTCCTAAGTGGTGTGTCACATGGAGAGGTACCGTTTGCGCAGCTCATCTCCCCTAATAGTCCACATTTGCCATGGAAGCGCACTGTAAAGCCTGGACTTCTGGAGCTGCTAGATTTTAATTTAAATCTATATTTTTACATTTCTCTATCTCTAGACACTTTTTTTTTATTCTGCCGTCTATGTATGGACTTTGTCTAGCACATTATCAGATGCGGTGTGGATTACTCCTAAAGCGAATCGGATAAAAAAAAGAAGAAAGAGAGAAAGAGAGAGAGAGAGAGAGAGAGAGAGAGAGAGAGAGAGAGAGAGAGACCCTTTCTTTTTAAGTTTTTTGGCGGCTCTGATAAGGTGCCGTTGCAATAGATTGGACCCGAAACCGCTGGACAGGACCAGAAAGCAGGTTCTACACTGATCAAATATGCGCGTAATTGGAATAGACTGGCGAGGTGTCCCTTGCATCCACACCGGGGTAACATTGTCGTGATGTTCAATACTTCGGGCATCGAACTCACTTTCAACAAGAAAGAGGACATTTCCGAAGTTATCAATGGCACTCTGCAGCTTTTGTACAACGTCCTTGTCACCATCGGTCCCACAACCATGTGGAACGAGTCGTGCGGGGAGCAGCTACAGGATTTTGGCCGGCCAGAGAAGATCATTATCGGGGTGATGCTGGCGATCATCACGGCGGTCACCGTGATGGGAAACACGCTTGTGGTGATCGCGGTGTGCGTGGTGAAGAAATTAAGGCAACCTTCAAACTACCTTCTGGTGTCCTTAGCGGTGGCGGACCTGTCAGTGGCCATAGTGGTGATGCCGTTTGTAATAGTAACGGACCTGACCGGAGGCAAGTGGCTCTTTGGAGAGGTGTTCTGCAACATCTTCATCGGCATGGATGTAATGTGTTGCACTGCCTCCATCATGACCCTGTGTGTGATCAGCGTCGACAGGTGAGTTTAAAAAGTTGGCAGCTGGAGCCTGCTCGTGCTGACGGCGGCTGTCACATCTTAAACGGCACCAAAATGACGCACATCTAAAGTGCGTCTTGCGTTCCTTGCAAGCAGTCACAAGGAAACAACGCACGTCTGGTTCTTTTATGCATGCTCCAAGTCACTGAAGTGCAATAAAGGTACATTACAGATTAAATAGATTAATGTTAACGAGTTGTTGTATACAAAGGAATTCATGGTTTAAAACTGAGTATTCACAGCGCCTCTATTAGAGCCTAATTCCTGAGTACAGATTCAATGGGATTCCCTCGGTGCGGTTAAATGGCCACTGACTTAGAAAATTAATAAGCAGACTGTGATTAATTTACAGCACGGTTAATTAATTTGGGTGACCAGACCATGGCCATCCTTTCGTGTCATTACGCATTCGGGTTCAGCGCCCATCGACCTCAGAGGTGCTGTGTGGATTTACCGTCGTCCCACATTACTATATAAAGGACAGGCTCCCAGTTGCTCACAGAGATATACACCAGACATGTTCACGCTTCATTAGCAGCTGAAATCAGGGCAAAAAGCTGTGGAACACCATTTACTTACTACTTTACATACCGATTTGTCATCCTGCAAGTGAAACGGTCAGTGCTGATAAACCAAGCATGCATATTAGACTCTCCATATTGCCCAGCTCATATGAGAAAAACAAAGGAAAAACAAACAAAACTGCTTGATTTCATTTGGAGAAAAAATGATCCTGCTGTCTTCTCCCTGCTGTTAACATGATGCATATTATAACACATGAAAATTGTAGATGGTTCAGTAAATGCCCACATACAATACACACAGACTAGGCTATGCACACTGGTGGCCACAGAACGTTGCAGCAACACGCTGTTATTCCAAAGTCTCTCATGGAACCCAACCCAGTGATTTCCTAAATGCCAGACTAACAAACAAACAGCTTAATTGTGCACTCAAAAAACGGGGAAAATAAGGCTGTGCATCCCCCCATCAAGATCCAGGCCCTGTCTCATGCATTTGTCTTCTGAGTCACTCCTCAAAATAACGGAGCTAAACTTGATAGCAGGGACTGGCCTGTTGAGTGTCCACGGGAGACAGATTGGACATCTCCGCTGCTCCCACTATAATCCCTGCTGAAATAAATTCAAGTGATCAATCTCACTGTTTTGCCACAGCAGTCACAAAGAAGACAAAGACTTGTTGTTGTATTGATGATCAGATTATTCGCCCCTCTTTGCCAAGGATTTATTACCTCAATACATTAAACACAGAATTATGCATGCTGCCTGCTTGTGGATTCGGCGAACAAGAGGGACTTAAGGACGCCTGAGGAGATAATGCAATGGGAGGAAACGGATCACAGATAGGAGGCTGCAGTACAGTATGAATGCTCCAGCTGGCTGCGTAAACATGATATATGACCTTGTCGAGGTATGGAGCAGCATGTGGTTGAGGTGAAAGATAGGCTGAGGTAATGTGATACGATTCTCAAACTCTTCTGAGGTGAGGTTAGAAGTCACAGAGATTAGAGAAGATGGATGGGTGATTCGCTGGACATGCTATCAGCGCTCGTTCACTCTCTAGTGATGTCATGACCTGACCTTCTATATACTATATATGAGCGTATGAGTCAGTATTTGGAGCCCGTTGATAGCACATCTTCCCCCACAACCTCTTGACCTCACAGCATATTTTCCATCATGACCCCAGCGATTATGCAAAGCGGACACCACAGTTAGATGATTTTGGCACAAATTTACTGCTAACCAGTGAAGCCAAAGTGTTCAACATAGTCTCTCTTAAAGGAATGCTCCAATGTTTTGGGCAAAATACCCTTTTCCAACTTACCCAGACTGAGACAAGATGTTTGATATCATTTTCACCTCTGTACATCCACTGGTTCAGTTCAGATGGTTAGCATTTCGTGTTAGCTTAGCACAAAGACTTGAAGTCAACAGGAATCAGCTAGTCTAGCTTTGTCAAAGAGAAAAAATAAACCTTACAGCAACTCCGAAGCTGTCTTAAGGGGCTGATATACTTCAAAACAGGTGCGTGCTGTGGACGAGCTTGCGGACAGCGGATGCGCACACGGTTCTGTAATACTAGAATTTGGCTGTCACGAGGGGACACGCTTCACCAGAAGATCCACTACCACAATGAAACACAAAGCCCTTAATATGTCCTTAATTTTCCTTCCAAGGACAGAACACCTTAATTTTTAAGTGTAGAGTTAAATTAAGGGATCCCGTTTCTAGTGAGTGTTTAATGAAGTTTGAGTGGCTTTCAGTCTGCCTCACAGATACTTTCACTTTTACCTGCACGCCTCCACGTCTCTTCCCTCTGCCTGGGCGATTTCTCTCCACAAATTTGCACACATTGGATTGTCTCTATTCTTCAGAGATGAATTGTGAGTACACGCGAACCTCCCGGAGCATGCACAGTGGCGAGCGCATGCGGACGTACAGTCGCGCGGTCACAAAAACCTGGCTGCACAGTGGACGTCCACTACCTGTCCACGCGGACATCTGCTGACATCAGTCGGTGACAAAATTTACGTCACATGGACCCTAGCAGACCCTCACGGACACGCAGACACGCAAAGTATAACAGCCGCGTCAGATAGTGGAAAGTATAGTTGGTAGGAAGTATAACCAATGAATACATATGTTCATCGGTTATAGTTCCTACTGTCTAACTTTTTCTAAAATTACTTTTTTTTAATTCCAAGATGTGTATTTTAAATATGCATGATACACTGTGTAAATAAGACAGCTTCAGAGTTGCTGTAAGGTTTATTTTTTCTCTTTGACAAAGCTGGACTAACTGACTCCTGTAGTCTTTAAGTCTTTATGCCAAGCTAACACGAAATGCTAATTAGTGCTGTCAAGAGATTAAAAAATTGAGAGATTAATTAATTATGATCTGTAATTAATTGATCTAATTAATCTCTTTTTTAAAATTGCTGAGAAAAGCCCTCAACTTGAGGTATTTTCATTTAAATTCATTACATTATTGTGGCAGATCAAAAGATTGATATATAACCAAAAAAGTGGCTTTATAAAGTCATTTATTGTTTTTGACAGACTTGAACAGATGTGGTCCTAGCCATTTACATTCCGCTGTATTTGAGACTAGTCCCAAGTGCTGCCTGCAACCTTTAGTTTCGACCACCAGGGGGAATATTGCTGTGTTCTTTTGTCAAGCTCCAAATAATTAGAAAATAAAAATGGCTTGCTAAATTGCTAACGTCTTCGCTGCTAACGTTAGCTGTGGTTGCACTCCCGACTGGGTGCTTTGCGTTAATGTGGTAGGCTAAACTTGAGCTGCTTCGGTCGTAAGCAAACTCCTTCTTACAAAGAAGGCATATCACTCTACCTCATCAATGGTGCCATCAGGGTGTTTTTGAAATGTAAATTTCCCATACATTGGACCGACAACTCTCACATAATCTTCCATTTTCACGTCTCCTCTCCGCTACTCACTGCTCCTCACCTTGCCCTCCCAACTACAATAGGAGCCTATCAGTTTATGGTAAACAAGCCCAAAAACAATGACAGCCAATCAATGTCCACTTCAGGGTGTGACTGACCATTGTCAGCTTCAACAACTCAAGCACAAGAAGCCCAATGCATAAAAACAGATTATATAAAAAGGCAACTCGTATACATAAACAGTAAAGTTAGAGATTAAATATTAGATTAACGCGATTAAAAAACATAAATGCGCTAAATATAACTGTAATTAATTAATAGCAATTAACGCGATAATTTGACACCCCCAATGCTAATCATTGGAACTGAACCAGTGGATGTACAAATGGAGGTGAAAATGGTATATCGAACATCTTGTTTCAGTCTGGATAAATCGGCAAAAGGGGATATTGCCCAAAACATTGGAGCATTCCTTTAAGAGCACAGGTAAACAAGAAAACAATGTTCACAGCTTCCAAGAATCCATAGTGCAGAATCCATTACTGTGGAAGCAAAGCCAGTGTGACGTCATGTGTGGCATCCCAGAAAATTTGATTTCTCCTGACTGCTAATTGACTTAAGATGGATGTCGTTCCCTGTTACCCAGTGCAGAATAAGTGGGAGTGTGGCAAACGAGCACTGTCGGGTCTGACGGCCGCTCTCTGTGATTAGACATGTCAATTGCTCATAGCATATGCTCAGCAAGGACAGAGGGACCCAGCTGTGAGCGGGCATGTCTGAAGTGATAAAGTGGACGATTGAATTTGTTGCCATGAAATTAAAGCGTTCACACCCACCTAATCAAACTAGTCCAGGGCTGGAGTTTGTCTCTGCATAGCTACCTGCTTCTTCCTGCTAGGCACAAGAACAAACAAGCTTGTGAGGGTTTAAAACCGCATCTCAGTTAGACCGTTCGATGAAGTTGTCTCATTTTGTGATTAACACTTTAGATCAGTGAGAGGATTTCATGGCCACACAAGCTTTTCAGAGAAACCCACCGTATAGACAGTCCTGAATGCCGCTGGCTTTGCTCTTCGTGAAAGCAGACTGACGTTAATTAAACAATGGAAAGCGTGTTTGGCATATGACTCACAACAGGAGTCATAGAGATATTCATTAGGGTGGGAATTGCCAATTATAGACAGGCTAAGCTTTATTCAAGGCCCTCTCACTGTCATCCAGCATTCCCAAGGACACACACTGTAAAATCAAGCTGTCGGCTTTGATAGGCGGTGGTGCAGCAGATGAGGCTCAACATTGATCAGATGTAGTACTTCAGGGCTATATGGTCCCTGTAGACTAGGTGCTCTACGGCTGTGCTGGATATTGATTTTTTCTGTACAAGCTCCTTTAGATTCACAGGGGAGTTGTGTGCCAATATGGACAGTGTGGCGGCAGAAACGCAGTCCCATGTGTAAAGGACAAGTGGATTAATATGATCCTGCCAGTGGCCCAGACAGGTTTTGACAGATGCTCAGAGAGACAGCGGTCACTGTGGTGGACTGAGCTTTGACATTTCCCATCGCATTGGTCCACACTGAGACACATCCCACATTACAGACACAGTTATAAATGAGTGGTATCTCAATATTCATGTCTGTTTAAACAGGTGACACTGGCTCAGCAGCAACAGGTTTATTCCCTGTTAGCAAACATTTCAAGGGCCAGCTGGGACAAACAGTCACTGAAATTTTTGCTTTCCAGAGGCTAGTTTTAAAAGTTAGGGTTAGGGTTTCAAAACCCCTAGGTTTTTGGGGACAGTTTCAAATAAGTTGATGCATCACAGTTGGCTTTAGTCTTGACTGGCAGCATCCCTACATAACTGCATAACTCCTTCTACACAGCCAGATTTACATTGATATGTTATCTGCACTGCTTCCCTTCCATGGGTTTTCATCATTTTTATCAGGGGAGTGAGAGCTATCTGCCTTTCATGGTAGTTATCCTTTAGAAAAATACTGTCTCACCTAAAAGGTACTCCTGCATGCATTCAAAAGCTGGGATGCTGATGTCCAACCTACCACCTGTTTCTTTCCCAAACTACAGCATGCTTGTAAAATATCTCACAGATTATAAAAGTGTTCTCACCAATATAACAAGCTCAACGATGTTGAAATTGTATATGTAGATCCTGAATTGTGGCTCTGAAAGCCATGGTTATGGAGGAGTACCCATTTATCACCTCTGACCGCCTCAAGTGGAGCTCCATGCTCGGCTACAAAATGAACTTAATATATGTGAGCATTGACTTGGTCACAGCAAAAAAAAAAAAAAAAAAAAAAAAA
>OMKZ01055095.1:6391-23498 GCA_900302535.1 Neoniphon sammara | reverse complement strand
CGCTGTCCGTGGTGCTGAACCGCAGAAACAGGCCACGTGTACACACACACACACACACACACACACACACACACACACACACACACACACACACAACATTCTGAGAAGGATATTATCCAAGATCACCTTGACATAGTTTTACTCCTCAGGAAAAAAAGAAAAAGAATAAAAAAATCAGAAGGCCACAGATAAACTACTTAAATGTGCAAAGGGATGTCTGTACATGTTTTTAAATGTGAAACTTTGGGGAAATCGTTTAAGTCCACTAGGCGGGAAATACTGTATCTGCAAGTGTACTGCTCACTCCAGATAACAGAATGATGTATTCATTATATCAGCATGCCCTTGGGTAAGATAATATAGAAATAGAAGCGAATGCCTTTCTCTTCTGGCTCAGCCCACTGTGAGCCACGAGCTCTGGAGACAGCAATTCCAAAATACTGGAGGGATGGGATGATACAGCGCGGAGCACACATTCATGCATGCAAATACACACTCACATATGCAAAAGCTCATGCATAAACATGCATGTGTGAATGCACACACATACACACAAACGCCTCATCCATTTCCATCTCCCGGGCTTGGCATGTGAATAAGCATCCTTGTGTTTTTTTTTTTTTTAATCTCTGGAGCACCTTCCTTCTTTGGGGAGTGTATCCGGTCTCACAGCGAGCAGACGAGCCAGAAGAGTGGTGTCTGAGCGCTGAGGCAGAACAATGATAGGAAATGAAGAGCAACCTTCTCACCTGGAACAGGAACATACAGAGAGACAGCTGCCACCAGCCACTGGAGCCAGTGTACCACAGGCCTGCTGAGACTGGGGTGCAGGCCATGAGCACAAACATGCACTGACACACACTCACACATTGCTCAGACCATATGCTGAGAAGCATGTGAGGCCTGTATGCACTCACCCAAACACAGACATGGACAGACATACACACTGTCACAGTATATTCAAGCATTTTTATCTTGCTTCTTTAATTTACCCAAAGAGTTTGTGCAGCTGCCAAGACCTTGTGCAACAATCCTATTTTGAATTCAGAAACAGCCAATCAATGCAGACTCGTTATCCTCGTTATCCTCATTATCATTATGTGGCTATGTGAGATTAGCCCTGCACCAACCACAACAAATAAACAAACTCAACGCGGTGCTATTCTTCAGACTTTGTCAATATGTGGAGAGTGACAAGTTTCTACATGTTGGTAGGTCCTAAACAAGGAGCATTTAAGTTCATTCTTTCACCAAAAAGCAAGGCAGAAACAAAATACTACAGTTTTAAGTGGACATTGGCCAGCTATTTTCTCCACATTCAGCATGAGCTGTAACTAGGCTAATATTGAGCAAAATAATAAAATAATGACTTTTAGGAAATGTCATACACTTCAACATTCAACTCCCTAAAGCAAAGCAAAGGCCTAAGCAGGTTCTGTTGTCTCTTCTTGATCTCAGAAGCGATGTCACCAGCTTGGGTTAAATGTTGTAACTTTGTAAGAATTTGTCAGTGTGCAATTGATATATTTGGATTTGATGCTCTAAGCTGTTACACTTGACAGCACCTCAGACAGAAAAATGAGCATTCATTTAATTTCATTATTATTTGGCTCCATCGCACTTAGCACAATGACAGCATGTAAAACAACTACCATTTGGCTCAAAGCTTTCACTTTTTACCCTGATATTCCCGTTATCGTTAAAATTCTGCCTCCAGTCATATCTAACAACAAAAATCTTATCATTTAAGAAGAAAAATTATGTCTTATTAGTGCAGATTTATGTACGGAGTCCATACATGCACTAAAGTATCAGTAAAAAAAAAAAAGAAGAAGAAGAAGAAGAAAGAATAAAAATGTAATTTAATTTTCATGTGTGTGTCCACCCACAGCCTTCCTCTTTTAACATGAACCTGACTTTTCATTAGTCCTATCAGTTCATGCTCTTGACATTTCATGAGTTTTCTGCTCTCATAAAGGTGACGTCTGCTTTCTGTTGTGTATTCTCCTCTTACTCAGGCGTCTCTTCACCGCGACGCCTAAGATGAATTTTTCCAAGAAATGATGACTGGTGGAATGCTTGGTTGCCATGGTGATTGGAATGTTCTGTATCTCCAACCCTCCAAAGTGCTGTTCAGTCTATATTGTAAAGATGTACGTGGGAGCATGTTTCTCAGTTTAGAAAAGTGCATAAAGTTCAATATAGGAAATAATATAATTCACACTTGTTTATGTATTCCTTTATTACTGTCATATTCCTAAACATAACTGAACATTTTGAACATCATGGATACTGTTAGTGAGAGCTTTTCTAATTCTCTGAATGCATATATTTTCAGCATGAGTGGCCCCAGTGGAAACTGAAACCCCAGTCCTGACAGGGTCAGTGCCATGCTCCACCCAGTGAGCTCAACAGGGCCACTTTTTCCCTGTGTTTACTTTATAACAGATCTGAAATGTCATAAAATAATCTCAAAACCCAGCAATGCATGGACTGCACCAAGGATACTAACACCGCATTCAAGCTGAAAGCTATCAATTAAAAGGCAATTAGTTTTTCACACTGAGGGAATACAAAGTTGCTCAGGTTCATCATTTTCGTCAAAGTTTTGTGATGGCTAATTAGCACTGAGCAGTTCATTCAAAGTATACTTGATTTGAAAGTCCGTGGCTGTGAAAAATGAGAGAAAAGTTAGGCAAGGCAAATAATGAACAGAGCTGACAAAGAGAGAAATAGCAGACAGAATTTAATAAAGGTCAGCAAGCCACAGAGTAAGGAGGCGGAACTCTCCTCACACACATTTTTTATGTGAATTAATTTGAACCTTTTTTGGCCTCTGGCTTGAAGGACAAAAGTTTACTGGTTCTCTCCCTTATGTATTATCATTAAAAAGTTGTAAAACAATTCTTCATTACCATAAAAATCAGAGGATTTAAATTGAGATGACATCCTTCAGAACATGATCCAAGCTGAGTTTGTGAAGAGTGCAGACCATGTATGTCCTTTAAAATGATTACTGCTGCATATGCAAACTCAAGGAGATTTCATCAGTGCACGTACTGCCTGAATTGCCCGAAATGGAATGGAGAGATTGACTTCAACGGCCATGCGCACTATATCAGCGTGAGGTCAATGATTAGAAAGCTTGTCCCATTGGATCAATATGCTCAGCCTCCATATAATTAGCTTGGCCGTTACCTTCTTCGTCGAAAGGGCCTACAGCAATCATTATCCCCCGTCATGATGTGCTTTAGGGTGCCGTCAAAATGGACGTTGCTTATGCTGTCACAATCTGTATTTAATGATGATAGTGTACTCTCTGCTAAACAACCCATTAAAACTCAGGCTCATGCAGGCATGGGCAGATGAACAGGCTGGAATACACTGATGATGTTGACCTTTGTAGTGTGACCTGCTGTCACGGATGAACCTGCAGATATAATTGGCCCTGCAAGCATTGGGGAGAGATAAATGAATGCATGATCCCCGCATGGCCACAGTCGATAAGAAGAGCTACACGCTGAGGAGGATGCATGTGATAAGGATAATACTGATAGTTACAGGGGAGCAGATTATATTTTCGCTGAATACAAGGGTAAGCCGTCTGTCTGTCCATTTACCCTTCTTTATTGCTGTCTATACAATCATCCATCCTCATCAACCATATTTTTATTTGATAAAAAAGCAGATTGTGCGGTGTTCAATTCAAAATTATTTTGTCAAGCAAAGTCAATTTGTGCTATGGTAATGGCTTGGCCCCTAGCTACTTGCCTATTCTTCATGAAAGCAATGACTGGCCACGGGCCATTGCTAAGCTTGTAGCTCATTTTCACAGGCCAAGCCAGGGGGAAAATTATGTGCCAACTAATAAAGACTCAAGGTACCGCAGCAGAATCAATAAAACTGAACAAATGGCTGCATTTGGTTATGTATTACTCTGGGACGGTGTGACCTCAATCAAGTTTTACAAAAGTGCACTCAGATTTGCAGACATTTTAAGCTTGATTCCAAATGTAGGCATGAAAGTTGTATTTTTTTTTCAAGGATCTGTGCTAATATAACCAGATTTGCATTGCAAATTTCAATTGTGTAAGGTGAAAGTTTCATAAGTAGGCTGACTCACCTCAACAATTCTGGTTTCAGCCCTCTCACTTGTCAATCTTCTATTGAACTCGAGTAGGACTGGGGGTGTGAAAGGTAGGACGTTAGAAGTCACAGCAGTTTGCAGAAGCTTTGAGTTTAATTCATATTCCACCATGTCATGTCTATTTTAACGAGTTTGAGGCCCCTACTTTTTGGGACAAACTTCTTCAAGGTTTCTGTCAGTTCCATTTACATAATATTACTTGGTACATATTGGTAAAAAAAGAAACTTGAAAATAAAATTAAAAAATAAAATAAATGAATGAATAAATAAATAAAAACTAAAAATTACCAAAAGAAATAAAAAAGAAAACTTTTTCAAAACCCATATTAATACTATTTACTGGAAAAAACAAACAAACAAACAAACAAACAAAAAAAACAAAACATGTATGGAACAGGGAAAGATAATGAAACACTGGGCCAAACCTTTCACATTTATATTTTGAGAAATTTGACATTCATCATTTTTTGAAACTTATCCTGATGAATACCCCCACAAAATATGCTTTTTATCCTGCTGCTTTTTTTTTCTTTTTGAAGAAAGTTAATTGTGCTCCAGCAGCGTTTGCAAAGACATGCTGCTGTTAAATCAGACACTCAGCGTGATGTCGGCTTATCTTCCTTCATATGAGACCCACTCACCATAAGCAAACACTCTTTCAAACATACATGCACATACAAACATTCAAATACAAGCTCGTTCACACATTATTGAGGAGAAAATTAAAAACAAACTGACATGCCAGTGTTCATGGCAATGGAACTAATGCGTCTGTGTCCAGCTGTTAAATGAAGCAATCGCCGTGAGATCAATAGCCTAAAGACGAGATTAATCTCTCAACAGACACTATATGTGACATTGCAGCCCTGGCCTACCTCCCATTTCCACAGATGAACGAGAAATGGGTTCTCTCTCTCTCTCTCTCTCTCTCTCTCTCTCTCTCTCTCTCTCTCTCGCTCTCTCTCTTTTGGGTTTAATGTTCTATGAAGTAATCAGAACAGAGTAAACATCCATTTAAGAAGCTGGGGTCTAGCCACACAGGCATCTCATCATTTACGTTCAATTGCACACTCATTAGGCCATTCGCAGACATGACTTTGAATTGTTAGCGACGTGATCAATGTGGCGCTATTTCATGTTCGCAGAAGTTTCTTGTATCAAAAAGAACATAGCAGTTAATTTGAAAACTACATGCTCTTATGAATTATTACAGAGTAATATAGAGTAATTATTTACCGAAACAGAAAACAGTTCTGCAGAAGCTTTTTGACAAGTTGGTGATCAAAATTTAATAGAAAAGATGGGGCAGTCATTGTTTTCCCTGTGAGTATGATTTGAAAACTGTTTTTTTTTCCCCTTCCCCTGTCAGGTAAATTCTCTTAGTGTGAAATTTTAATTAATGCTCATTAGTGTCATATCCGTATTAGAATCTGTCTCCAAAGGGACTTCCAATGGACAGATAAACAGTAAAATGTGTGAACTAGTAATTTTGTCAGTCCCTTTCCCTCTCAACAAAATGGTCAGTCCACACCAAGCTCTATACAAATAATAATTAAAACAAAGACATGTTGACAGGGAAAAGTCATTCTGGGCAAGCTCTGACAATGCATTTTCCAAACAAACTGTAACGGGTCTGACAGTGTTTAATTAAAATGTTTTCTTACGAGATGAAGGAAATTGTGGGATTGGAACCGAATCTGTTCTTTCCTCTGACCTGGATGTGACTTGATTTATTATCCCATCATCTGGTCTGGTCTCTTGATCTCCTACAGTAAAACAATTATTAGTTCTTCGGGGAAGATCATCAATTTGGCTGAGGGCCAGATTTGCCCAGTAAGTTTTAATCAAGAGAGATGCAACTCTTTGCCATTTGTTCTCCTGTTACAACTTTCCCTTCGGAGTTGAGTTCATTTCCATCCAGTTATCTCCACATGTAATAAAGAGCAAGTGCAAGGCTTCATTTAAAAAAGTGCTGCATCCATTTTGGAAAAAAAAAAGTGTATGTTATCAGTCAATATTTCAAAAATATGAATGTTAGCATAGCTCTTAAAAATTCTCAATGGCACCCTTTTATTACGGCAGCAGTCACTTCCTATGTATTAATGGGTGTTTTTTTTTATTGTTGTTGTTATTAATTTTCCATTTTTTCCTCTTAGAGGTCTTGAGCCTTCAGGTTAAAACAGTGGCAGTGGCTCCCGTTGATCCGGATGACAGAAATTCACTGTTACTGCAAGGGACAGTGTCCATTATTTCTCTCTCTCTTCTATATTTGTGATGCTGAAGTCACACATGGCATTCATAGCAGTTAAAAAAAAAAAAAAAAAAATTAATTAATTAATAGAAGAAAATAAATATCTTATAACATTGAGAAGGACCTCTGAAACGTGGCTGTTTGCATTACTGTTATGCTACTGTTTTTATGTTTTTACAGTTTTGCATTCAACTTTGGCTCTTGTCTTGTGAAAAACTGGTTCTTTGGCTCTGCTGAGTTTCCACAGCAGCTCCTCTTCTTTTAGAAATTGAACTTCAGTGTGATCTAGTTTGTGTCTTTGCATTTTGACTTATCACCTTTATTTTGTCATTACTAGCTGGCAAACTCTACCTTGACATTAAACACATTTTCATTTTAAGCTTGTTTTGAATCAACTCTATCAAATGTAAAAATATCAACTTGATTAATTGGCTCTTTTGTTATCCATTTATTATCCATTGTAATGAGAAATGAGGTATCCCTTTGAAATACCTACCTAATGACTGTTTACTGAACTGTGTAAGCTATCTATGACTTTTTTCCATCACATGACGGTAGACTATTGATATTCTCATGTTAATATTGACATGGTGATGATGTGAGTTTCCTGCATATACAGACATTGTTGAGGTATGAAAGTCTTGAGATTCTCTGCATTATGTGTATAGGAATTGTCTATATGTCAAGTAGATAGATAGATAGATAGATGTCAAGCATTAATGTGCCTCCTTGTTAAAACTAAAACAAAAGTTAGGTATACACACTTGAAAAATAACACAATCTTTTTCCTTCCCTTGCACTCACACAATGCATGTGGACCTGCTTAACTGCCTACACACTTGCGATATTAGCATTTCAAACATGACCTAAATTCGGCGAGCTTGGAGCACATGTTCCTCCCCAACTTCAAAGCGGATCCCCACACGAGCGTACTGTTCGATTTCCTGCCTGACCGAGGCCTCACCGGACAGCCAGCGAGGTGAGAGAGGGGCCAGCCGCTCCACAGAAAGCGCGGCAGTTGTTATCACACAGCAGCACGGGGGGAATTTTCCCAAGAGCTCTGGAAGGTTCAACAACGGTTCTCACATCCAGAAGTATGGGAAAGATGCCTTTTAAGGTGATTTCAAGTATTTTATCTACTTGAGGCGTGCTACCCAGAGTGATATTTCACTTTGGCATAGCATTTGAAGAAGTCTGGTTCCAGAGCCCTGAAAGATGCCTGGAAAATGCCTGTTCTTATAAAACATAAAAGCAAAAGGGATTTGGACTACTGGGTTATGTGCAGTCTAGACTTCTCTACTCCCTGTGCACCAGTGTTTGTGGTTCTTGCCAGGCCGTTTTGTGGACAGCTCCATCATGGCAGCCTTCACCTCCAACAATAATGGGTTGTGTACTGGAAAGAGGTGGACCATCTCATTTTGTTGTCCTGGCAACAACCAGGTCCTGACTCAAATTTGGGAGAACAGGATTCTCTCACATTACGGGGATGTATACACCGCTGCCAACAGCAAGCGATGAACTGGAAATTAAGAACCAAATGCCAACTCTCCTGAACAACAGTGTCTGAAGGCTCCATCACTCCAATGTTTCATCTCTTGCTGTGTGGAGTTCAATGATGTTACATGATTTTTGGAAATTGAAGTTCTCTTTTTTTTTTTTAAGTAGTTATCTACCATTTGCCAATGTGCAAAATTACCCAGTGCAGCTTTGAGATCAGGTCTACCTGCGGTTGCCCCAACTCGATCAGCCATCCTCAGACTCTCTGGTCTCTCTGGTCTCCCCCTCACCACAGGCTTTGGAACCAACTATCATTCTACTTATACTACTGTTACCTAGCATCATTGCTTTCACCAAGGAGGTGAAGCGTCCTGCAGGGAGTGATGTGATCCCGCCCTGTCCTTTTGTCTATCAGACTGTCAGCAGGATAACTCTGGATGGATCTGTACAAAACTTGGTAGGAAGGTTGGTCATCGGCCAGTGAATAAATGACAAGCTTTTCAGTCCAGTAAGCCTCAAGGGGGCATAGCAGTGGGACAGGCTTAGCACATAGCAAACAGGGCTTCAGTAACCAAATGCATCTGCGAAACATCACGAGACCCAGTGGTGACATCAGTCACGCGTCAAGGTGGCACTGACCAACTTTCCCCACTGCTTGGACAAAAGGGGCATGTCCTATGACAAATGCATTGCCGAAAGGACACAAACAGGGAAGTAACTTCCAGCTGCATGGCTTTGATGGAGGTCTGCGCTTTACTGAGTGCTTTATTCCATAACCATCAAACTGACAATAATAAACTACTGTTACTGTTCAACCCGTATCCTTATTAATGCCTCTATAGTTCACTACTCAAAATATGTGCAGAAATTGTTGTTTAATTTGCCATTTTACCTTCCGTATGAACTGTATGTCTATGCTCCAGAATGCTTAGAACATAGTCCATGCATCTATACCTTGCCGAATACAAATAGAAGTGCATGGATGGTCAACCTCCAAAAGTGGATTCTCTTTGGATCCATAGTCAGAATCACTTTCTTACAAATGTTACCGCTAACACATCCATAAAATGAGAAAAGCCGGTCCAGGCACTACTATTCAGAATGTACTTTTCAAAAATGTGTCTTCTTGGAGCGGCATTGAAAGCTGGAGAAAAAAGACAGAATGTAGGTGGTGACCGTACATTCCCAGAGCAGCTCATGTTGCAGGTTGTCTATTCCTGAATTCTTCAGTTTGTTCAGAGAAGTCAAAATGTTCGGTTAAATTTATACTGTATATTTCAATAGTGCTCCCCATTTTGCCATATCCTCATGATACTGGAGCAGAGCATTTCCTAGAAGACCTATATACATTATTACCAAAATGAACACCAACAGTATGGTAAGGGTTAGGGTTATTTTTAATAATATGAACTAATCGAAACTCATAGGCAAACTCATTGGCCCTGATCAAGCCAAACAGCTTACCATGTGTTTATCAAACCAGCATCTTGTCTTATCAGTGCAAAGGCTTGCGATTAAAATTTCATGGCAACATTGCAGCAGCCTGCACAAGCCCTTAACTAGCTCATAATAGGTGATCAAGGCCTTATTCTACTGCTGCACTCATTGTAATTTGCCCTAAAAGCATCAGCCACACAAATGTGAAGTGTAAGTAGTAAATAAGCTCACAGTGTAATAGTGCTAGTAAGCTGCATCATACAAAATACAATCTGGCAATATCAGATGCACTCAAAAGGATGTTAGAAGAAACTGAATTCAGTTTGATATGTGTGTGAGACCAGTGTGATCTGAATATTTTAGCAGCCATTTCCAACAAGACTTCAGCTCATGGAGTGATTGTTAAAGGGATCTTACAGGATTCTCCCCACAGAAGGACAATCCACCAAAAAGGATATTTCATAAAAGATGTCTAGAATAGATGCAGTCAGTGTGGAATACATGAGCCCTGTCCCAAAAGCACACTACATACTCATTCTAACCAAGTTTTGAGTATGCAGTATGTTTATACTGTAAAAGTATCAGAACGCATACTCAAGAATGCCAATAATCAATTGGCTCAGTATTTTTAATTGTGCAATTACTGCACACTATTGTCCCACATTGGGAGGCGCTATTCAGGGGGCAACCGTAAATTGAGAAGTTCATTAAAACAAAAAATACAACCAAGACAGTGCTTATATGCAACCTTTTAGGTCCCACTTGTAAAACTGAGAGTCAACGTTGTACACATCCAGATGGGTTTCTCAAATCCCATGTTTTGAAATAATGCAAAGGGTCACCAAAAGACAACAATTAGTGCTACACACGAACATGCAAAGTGCTTGTGCATATTGTAAAGCTAGGCTTATGACCTCTTGTGCACCACAGCGCCCTCTGTTTAGGCCAAGAGAATGAAGCATTGGGGTTATGGACAGAAATTTCTGTAGCATGTTGGAAGTGGTAAGTCTTTTTGATGGTTATGGGCATTACAGTAATATACAATGGTACAAGGCCAACATGACAATCAAGACTTTTGAAAGCAAAATGATTGCTGTCATAAAACCAAAATTCATTGTGGAAGAACTTTTTAACAGGCTGTTTAATATATTTACCTTTGAAACATCATTTTTACATTGACTGACTTATCCATGTGTTCTAATTAGAAAAATAAACAACATGTAACATTTTGCGTGCTGAATGTGGATATGTAGTGATTTGTAAACCCTTCAAAAATGCACTCAACATTTCACAATGTGCTTTTTTCTGTTATACTCCAATGCGTCTATTTTAATTCAATCCAGGATCAAATCCAAAAGTTTTCTTCATTTATTCGAAGCAAAATAATATTTGTAAATAAACGCACCATATTCTGCCAGTGACGTAAATTAAAACAGCTCCACGAGAAATTTTCCCTTTCCTGGGAAAACAAATCAGAATTTATGGGACATTAAAAATGCTTCTGCAAAATTAACACTCAAAATGTTCCAGAAGATGGGAAGGCTGCCTTGTTACATGTTGTGACTTTGCATCTCTCTCTCTCTCTCTCTCTCTCTCTCTCTCTCTCTCCCTCTCTCTCTCTTCCCAACGCATGAATGAGCAGATAAATAAGCTCCATGCCTAATTTACAGATGATTTCTCCCATTAATCTGCAGTCTGCAGATGTTGTTAATTTATTTTACTCCTCTAACCTCCTGTTGTCACAGCTGTCGGGGGTTGGGGCTGGGTAGTTTGTGTGTGTGTGTGTGCATGTGTGTGTCAGCATGTAACAATGTGTATGTATGTGTTAGCTTTTGCACATGTATACAATACTACGTGTGCATGTGTTTTGCTTCTGTGCCTGTATGCATGTGTGTATGTGTGTGTGTATACATGCACATGTAAGTGTGTACTTGCGTGTGTTTGTGCACATGGACCTTGCGCCAGCGTAGTGTGGCGACAGGGCAAAGGAACAGGTGGGGCACGAAGTGAGACACACACAGCAAGCAAAGCCAGCTCCATCTCTTTGAACTGCAGCCACTACAGGACGTGACCAGACTCCATCACTGCCAAATGCCAGACAGTCTACTACCGAGATGTGTGTGTTTGTGCATATGTGTATGTGTGTGCGTGTGTACGTGGGTGTACATATGTTTCTTAAACGTCTTCCAATCCTGTTGAATCTCTGTGGATGTTCAGATCCTGTGAAAATTTAAATTGAATTCAGTGAAGGCAAATGAAATGTGTGTATTTATGTTTCCGGGTCTGAAAGTGGAGGTATACACGGATCGATGGAGTGAAAGGGCGGGACACACAGAGAAAGAAAGCAATGCACTGGTGTCTGTGTGCGTGTGTGAGCATACAGTATGTGCCTCGATGCAATATTGTATGCTTGTTTTTAATGAATTGAGACAGAATAGAGAGGGAGAGAGAAATAGAAAGCAGTGATCTCACTGAAGTAATTGCATCTCATTGTTAAGATGTCAGCATATCTGAGCGTACCCTCTTGATGGTGTTGAAATTAAAACCTCCTCTGGAGAAGTACTTCAAAGAACTCCAGTTTTCAAGGGACATTAACTTACAGTGGTAGTCATCTTGTACAGGTTGACTGCAACATCAATAATATCTGCTAACTCAATAATCCCTTTTATATAATTGAATCACTGCTTTGAAGTTTTTATTAATATCATCCAATATACTCACTAATCTATCTCTGTAGAATTGTTTCCGTTGTTTCATCTCTGTTATGAAGTTACACTCTTGATAAATGTTTGTTTCTTTCCTTGTTAAAAAATGTTCTGCCAGACTTTGTGTCTCCAAACTCGAGTGACATTCAAACCTTATTTTAGCATCCAGGAAAGAGACACCCAGCTTTGCTAAAAACAATGTAAGATCTATAATATAAGAACAGACGTTAGTAGCAAGTGCTCTGCGTGAGGCTCATGTAAGTAGGATGACAAGAAGCACCCTGCTGTCAAACCGGTTACTTTATCACATTTAATAAATGATTTCAGAGCCCAAAATGTTTTCTTTTTGTTAGGAATGATTAAAGTAATAATCTGCAACTTTCTCATGTTAATGGATGGCTGTTGTGCTACTATCTATCTGACTGACACCACACAGTAATGATTCAGCCCATGCCCAGATTATGAGAGATTTGCGCCTGCCTGTTCTAAACACCTGAGAGAAATTCTGCCTCTCATGGGAAAAAATCTCTGCGTCACAGGAAATGATGCAACACCAGCCATCTCTTTGGAAAAACTGAACACAGAGTCGCCAAAATGAACAAGATTAGGCAAACCAAATTTAGCCGGGCTTCCACTGCAGCGTCTCTCTCTGCAGGCTTGACAGACGGTAGGTGATGGGCAACGCGGATTGGCAAACACGCCACACCCCGTGTGCCGGATGCAACTCCAAAGCAACAATTGCTGAAAACTGGGAACGTTTTCTACTGTGTGATCACTTTCTACCACCTGTTTCACGGAAAATGATTGGGGCAGAGGCAATGTTGCCAACTGCCTGTAAGCGAATTTGTATTTCCTAGGATGGCGAAGGCCTGCCCTACTCTGCGTCTGATTGGCTGGTACTCATTACCTTCATTGGTTGGGTTGGTTAGGGTTAGGCATGAGGAGTGAGATTGTTTAAGGTTAAGGTAAGAATATCAGGGTAAGCCAATCAGAGGCAGAGAAGGCCGGGTCATGCCTTCACCGTCCTAGGAAATGCAAATTCACTGCCTAAGCTAATGTAAACTATCCTGTGATAGTAACCTGTAATATGGTTGATATTACAATAAATAAATATTGTTGCTGAATAAGATGTACATTCTGTCAACCACACCTGCACATCCATACATGGAAGCAAGCACACATACCAAATGATAAACTAAACAAAATTACAACTTAGTTCTTGTCTGTCCAGTTAACGAGCCAAAAACAGTTCAAGCTCGTTCCCTACGATTTTGACGCCAGCACACTTCAGCAATGGGGGTTCAGTCACTCACTCATACACTCAGTTAGGGACAAACAGTATTCTTGGCTGTGGTCTGGAAAAAAAAACAAGAATCTTGCAAATCATCACTTTAACGCTCCATTTTGTAGACAAGTAGTTTCTCATTTAATCAGTGTATGCTTTCATACAGACAATCAGACAAAAGATACAGATATATTTTCTTTGTAGTCTGTCACAATAAACTGTTAGAAATTGCTGACATTCCTGTTACAGTTTACATTCATAAACAAAAGACACACAAACACAAACACACACAATTCAATGTTCTTTATCTCAAAAGGTCACTGAATCTTCCCTCTGAGCTCTGGTAGCCACTAAATCCAAAGGTTAAGAGCTTATAACATTGATCACTCTGATTGGTCCTATTGATCCTGTCTAGGAGTTCGCTGAGGATTACTCATTTAAGTTTACACTAATTAACTGAATTAGAAACACCTTAGCAGTGGCAGAGCTGCTGCTTATTATAATAGGCACTGTCTCGCTAATTGCCTCTGGTGAGAACTCCTCATTACCTCCAAGAATATCCACAGAGCAGAGCTGGAGTCTGGCATGGTGCGTGCTGGCGTGCCGGAGAGAGGGGAGCTTGTGGGTCAAGTCCTTTTTATCATCACAATCTACATGGTGATTGTTTGTAGTCAAAAGGCGCAGCATGGGGTTAGGTAAAGTGTGTCAAGACATCTTCTAGTTGTGTGCTAATTAGAAATGTAGGAGGACTGGCACAAGGAGAACAGCTTGAGGCTTCATCTTAGCCGCAGCATGTGATGCATTTATTGATACCCTGATACATTTACCATAGCATCTTTCTCTGTTTATTGAACGTTTGTTTGTGGCTTTGGCCTACTGCAGCGCTTGACAATGGTCATATTAACCTTTCTGTTTGTTGCTGAGCTAATATTCAAATCAGTGAGAAAAGCTGGAAGATAACTCTAGATAATCCTTTTTAAAAGAAGTTCATGTATCACAGTAATTCAAAATAATATGATCTTATGCTAGATGAAGGCAAGTGACCATTTTAATCTCTTATTGCTTACACCTATTAAATCTACTACGGTCATGAAGGGAGGATATAAATAAAGGGCAGTAGATGTATAATTTGTAATATCTGACTAACTGATGGATTATGCAAAAGCTGCCGAAACTAATACATGCAGTGCAAGTCAGGTAGTTAATTCATGTTTGGGAGTAACTTCAAATTGCAGCAGTCAATGCAGCTATTTTGGTTAAAGTCACACTGAAATGAAAAATGACTTTTTCAACTTGTTAGCTAATTTCCCATGCCAGAATATTCACCTATGTAACAATGTGGTGTGACAGTGAGTCTTCTGGACTGTGTTCAGAAGACTCACTGTCACTGCCGTTGACTCATTAATCAGAGGTTGGGGGGCAAAGCACTTCAGTGGTGTTCATGCACAAGGACAAATAGCTAGTTCCTGTTAATGGTATCTTGGGCAATTGCAAACACAAGATAAAATTATTTTGCCCTCATACTGAGCATATGTGTTACCACATTGTGTTTACAATTATACACTTTGAGATTCACGAGTTAACCTAAGTATTTATCCATGAGACAAAATTTTAATTTTGTAACTTGTATAGTGGCTTACATCATTAGAAAACAACTTTTCCTCAGTATCACCATTCTCCTGAGATAACATAATGTCATGTCAGTACAGGTGGAAATAGAGTCAGGTCAAAGCTCGACGTCTTTTTCACTTGTCGGTCTAGACGCTGGTTGAGGAAATGTTTACTGGGAAGAGACTCTCAAAACGTTATTATGGATTCCACCAAAGTTCTGAGCAAGATATGTCCACAAGTGCTGTGATTGGCCATACATTTTGTTGGCCTGTTGCCCATTTGCTGAAAACAGGCTTGGCATAAGCCCCCAACCGCCCATAATCCTAACCTAAACCAAGTGGGCCGATCCTGCCCTGAACTCCGGTGGGATCCATAATAGCGCCTCTCAAAATGCGATTTTCATCATAATTTTACGGTAACCTGCTAGAATTACAGTAAGTGTCTTCTCGGTGACTGTTTTCCCACAACATAACATTTTCAAGTGTGACATCACAGGTCAGGGACTACGGTAAGATCATCTGTTGAACTGAATAATTTTGGCCAAATGATGTGGCTAAAGAATGAGCCACTTCAACATCCAGCATTGCTTCCCTCAGTGGGGGTTATATGACTGTTAGTACTTGTATATTCTGGCAACAGATCAGTGACTTAAAAGCACAATGACTTGACTTGAAAACAACACAGATACTTGCAGTGCTGTCACACAGAGCTTCATACTGAGCTTCTCCATCATACAGCGCTTTGCACCAATTGCACAACCTGCTGTGGGGCTGACGCCTGAGGCAAATAAACGAAAACATGACAGAAACGGCATGAGCCAAAACTGCTCAAAAACAAACACACGGCTTCCAAGCTATCACAGACCTCAGCGCGAGTGTATGTGTGAGTGTGTGTCTGTGGGTGGGTGTTGCCTGGCAGTGAGTTGGCTGGTGTCAGTGGCTGGTGTATCATTTGAACCCGGTGGGGCCAGCAGGGCCATATGTCCCAACTGAGGGGGGCTGAGCCACAGAGCCCAGGTCCTGTGGTCCATCACTGGGGCCAAACTGCCAGACCATATGGAGCTGAATAATGTGTGTGTGTCTTTTGAAAGAGACTCTGGACTCTTGTTGCACGATTCAAGGATTCAGTGGCATGTTAACAAGTATTGATAAGTCATCTTTGCATTCTCCTATTGCTGTGCTCATATATTGAGAATCACTCCTGCTGATCAGGAATCAGGAATGCAGTTTAACAAAACAGGAAGTGTGTGTGTGTGTGTGTGTGTGTGTGTGTGTGCGCGCATATGATGTAAAGTGCAAAATAGCCAATGTCACATTGAAGTAGCAGCTTGAGGGCCATGTTTACAACGACAGAACTCTTTCAGTCACACATAAGCCACACACACACACACACAAACACACACACACACACACACACACATGCACGCACACACAAACTCTCAGAGGAAAACAAATTAAACAGAGCCAATGTTTATTAATAATAATGCACAGGATGACAGCTGATTGAAACTCATGACCCCAATTTCAACTTTGGCTTTAGGCCCTCTCACTGGTGACGGGCTGTTCCTGACTTTGAGGTGAATCCAAACACACTGCATGTGGGTTTGGACACATGCACATATCACTGCATGAATGCTTTCTAGTGCGCGCGCACACTGTGTGTGTGTGTGTGTGTGTGTGTGTGTGTGTGTGTGTGTGTGTGTGTGCATGCAAACACAAATACAAGTGCACATGTAAATATTCAAATTCAAACTAAATTCCAGTGTGAGCTTTTACAATGAATATGCCCATTCCTCAAGAGGAAAAAACTATAACAAAAAAAAGGCAGATTTCATTGTCATTCTGTGCAAGAAACAAAAGCAATCATCCATGCAGTCAGAGCCAGGTCGGTTGAACTGTTGGTTGAATATTGCAGAATACTGCATGATAATCAGAGGCCTATTAGGAACGTTGGGGAGAGGAAC
The DNA here is from genome assembly GCA_900302535.1 of Neoniphon sammara. Taxonomy (NCBI): domain Eukaryota; kingdom Metazoa; phylum Chordata; class Actinopteri; order Holocentriformes; family Holocentridae; genus Neoniphon; species Neoniphon sammara. The sequence continues at coordinate 6,602 of OMKZ01055095.1, read as the reverse complement.
CACGCTGTGCCTCTGTAATGGAGTGAATAATCAAGATGCTCGCTCTGGCAGCCTCACCCATTGAGGCTTCACTACAATGTGAAACTGGTCCGTCCTGAATGAGACGCTCAGCTGCTGATGGCACCAGATAGAAAGGCCATTCCCAGACTGGGATGCCATTTCAGCCTCAAAATTGAGTAATGATTAGACTTCCCATTATTTTTAAATGTAT
>OMKZ01055094.1:13707-37364 GCA_900302535.1 Neoniphon sammara | reverse complement strand
CGGCGGCGGCAGCGGCAGCAGCAGCAGCAGCAGCAGCAGCAGCAGCAGCGACAACGATGACAACGATGATGGTGAGAGTAGAGTTCTTGTTAAACTTAAAGATCGAAAAAGCCTCAAAAAAGATAAGTTTGTAGCATCTCAAGGAGGCAGCCGGAAGCAGTGTTATGAGAGAGAATGTGAGCAACAGGACACTGCAAATAAGTCTCATAAAGCAAAATGTACTTCTGACTCTGAGCAAGATCTTGACCTCGCTACAGATCAACCAGAACTCAAAGAAGAGCATTGTTGTGACAATCGTCTACATTCAGAAGAATCAGAGTCATGTCAAAGGTACAACAGCCTTGAGCAGCGAAAGGCTGAGCTCTCTGATAACAATAAACGTGAGTACCACATTGGGTCACCCTGTGTTTCAGAACACCAAGAGTCTGAGGACGGAGTCGAGGACGAGGATAGTTGCATTCCTGGTGCAGATTTCAAATTGAACCTTGAGTCCACAAGTGAAACCAGGCAACAGGGATCAGGGGATGAACAAGAGTCCCGTTGTGGGTCCAACAGATCTGCCAGCGAAACTGAGATCAATCGTTCCCCTGTTGTGAATGTTACCAGCAAACTGGAGGCCGCTGACAATCAACAACAACCGTTAGATTCAAAGGACGAACAAGACTCTCGGTCCTTAGGCGAACAAGAGCCTCAAAGTGTCAGGGTGGCGGAGCCCCACCTCGATTCTGATCATTCGAAAAAAGATTTTCGGGGATATAAACCGTCAGAGTCCCATGTAGACTTTGACCACCCAAACAAACAGCTTTTGGATTCCGTGTCTACGGAGCTTGATCTGGATTTCAATTATTTGTATTCTGAAAAGCCCTTTGTAACAGCAAAGTCCAAGTCTGTCTGTGTGAACAATGATAACGAACCCGGTGACAACGTACAAAATTCCTGCTTCAGGAGCAACTGTGACATGGATGTTACAGAGTGTAAAATTTCAAGTGATACCGAACAACAGTCAAACGCTGAATCATTAGAGGTAGCTAAGAAGTGTGAGAATCTGACTCAAGAGCTTATAGCTTTGTGCAATGCTGCGGGTGGTGATTACAATCAGGACCGTGAGCACAGCCGAGAAGTTAAATCTCACAACCCGGAACATTCGATTGTGTTAATGTTAGAGACCGTGACACAGTCAGAAACATCCGACTTGTCAACGGCTCTTCCTGTGAACAGGTCTACTGTGTTACTGGAGGACCAAAACAGTAGAAGCGCTGCAAATAACTGGTGAGTATTGTTTTTTTTTACGTTTATTTTGGTGTTACGTTTTCAGGTTTTGAATGTAACAAGTTCATTTTGTATGTGTTACAGGCTTGATAGCGGTGTATTCACTCAAGCTGATGTGTTTGGCTACAACACGGCTTTTTCATCGTCACCTGCCCAGGTGCCACAGGTTCACCAAAAACGCTGTCACCTCACTCAGGCAGAGCACGCAGAGCAGCAGTGTGCAACAAGCACGCTCGAGAGCTTGTGTGGTGGTGGTGCCGCCGATGATGACGCCGATGATGCTGACGCTGATGATGATAATACACACAATGATGAACATTTTGTTAATGGGTTTGTTATGACCCACCACGGTCAGATTGATCAGCAGCGATCTGAGGAGGTCTTTTTTTGTACCAACAATGACAAAAACACAACATGTCCGGTACCAGAATCTTCCTTACCGAGAAATAAGTTTACTGCGATCGAGAAGTTGCAGAAATATCTCTGCTGTTGTTTGTGCAAAAACCCATTCCAAACCAGTGTGTGCTACAACGATTACACAATTGATCTAAACAGACCAATACAATGTGCATGTCAATGTGTGATGTGTAAAAAGTGTTATCAAAACCACACAGGCTGTCCAACTCACAACTTGTCATCTAGGCAGGCTCCCATCAATCCTGTTCTCTCAGAGTTATTGGAGTGCTCCGACTTGCCAAATCAACCTTGGTCTGTACATTTCGGTGACGACAAGGGACCACTGGTGTTTCACGATACCGCTCGACGGGCTGCTGTCACACAAGCTTTGACCGCAGCTCCTCCAGATGTAGCGACGGGTAAGATTTTATAAAAACTCACATTTTAAGCTACTTGTATCACTAGCAAGTATGGAAAGAAAGTCTAATAAAAGTGTGTTTTCTTGTGTTTCAGCTTTTAGATACATAATGGAACTGAAAGACACCACTGCCTTCACGTTCTGGACAAACCGTACGTTGCCACAGGAAATGGCTCACAAGTATGTATGCATCTCACACGTCCCGGGTTTCTGGGAGCATGTGCTGGTGGGTCGTCACAGGCCTGCTAAAATGACCAGTATGCTCGCAGCAGATGTCAACATACCAAAGCTGTTCGATGTAAAACTGTCAGAAAACTTGTCTTTTCATTGGTGCTGCTTTGTACTGAAAGACGAAATTCTTTTGTGCACGTGGTTGCTTTCTCAACCCAAACAACGAAACGGGAAAGTGAAATTTGTAACGCTTGTCGATAGCACTGTTAAAAGAACGGTGTGTAGTGACGGTTTCAGATATATGATACGCTACATGATCACATGGTTCAAAGTACAATACGGTACAAACACCAGGATCGTGAAACTCGTTTTGGATAATGTGCCAGTGCCATTTGACAATCAAAACCTGATCGATACGCTTACAGTGTTTGCAGCAAACTGTAATGTGCAAATGGATGATTATCGGATCGACATCAAAAGGAAACAGAGAGATTATACCTACAGAATCAACACCAGAACTGTGAACAAAACGCTTTTTCAGCATATACCTGTTAGTCATGCTGATGAGTGCATAGATATAGTCCAGGAGTTCGAAAGCTACCACGATGCGAATGTTTCGTGGTCGACCACATTGTGTACAAGTACAGATGACATTTTTTATCCGTAGACATGAGCTTTTAATATAAGCTCCTCTCTTTGAGTTGGTGCAGCTGGTGACAATTCGAAATACTTTATATACACGTCTATTTTCTATGATATCTGATGTTTTTTTAACAGAACTGGGCGGTTTTATGTTTATTTTCACTGATCACACACTGATAATGTTTATGTTTTACATGCACAACTTGGCTACCTCACTGATTATTTCTGCTTTGTTTCTGTTATGATCCTTTATAATCAGACTGGTACCTTGATGGCATCTTTGCCTTTTTTGTAGCTAAATACATTTATATTCAATCTTGTCTAGTGTTGTTTTTATTTACTTTGGACTACCTCGATGTTCTCCTTTGACCTTTTTAGTTTGCCTTTACTGTCTACTGTTCTTACATGGTATGTTCTTAAATATGGTATTTTATATACTTTGATTATAACATTGTTTATGATGTCGGTTTTTATGTTTGATACTTCTTTAAATATGTGATATTTTGTCTTGCATGTCTTACATTTCAATATTTTGTACTATTTTCATCAGCAAAAAGTGAAAACTGTCAAACACTGTTGTCTTGACAACTTTTATCAGCACAAAGCGAAAACTGTTAAACACTGTATGTCTTGGTAAAAACTTATAAAGAAAGTTGACAAACGCGACTACGCTTTGACCTTTATTGCACAGACACATACAATCAGTCAGAAATTACATATACAAATTCTTTTATGAGTGATCTTTACAGCTTTTTAATAAGATCAGTACGGTTTAGCGGTTTGAATGCTAGACATAGGACTGTAGCCAGTGAAACAGAATTGATCTTGCTCAAAAAATGTGCAAGATCAATTCTAGACATGCAATGAAGTTTACCTCGACCTAAGGATACCCCTTTGACCAAACCCCAGCTTATAAAACATTTCAGTCTTGAGTATTCCACATCGTCAAGCATTGTCAGAACGTCAGTCAATGTTTCTGTTGAATATCTCTTTCTGTGACCTTTTGGTGCATAAAAACTGAGCCGCCGCCGCCGCCCTTTCAGCACTGCGCGGGTGGGTATTTCCTTAAGAAATTCCTCTCGCTTCAGGTCTGAGTCTTGAAACTCCGTGACAACAGACTTGATCATATCCATACAGCAGATGATAGCTTGGTTGTTCCCAATATGTTCACACAACAAACCCAGCAGATCTTCAGGGTATATCATGTCCTTCGGATGAGAACAGACCTCTGTGGTCATGTTATCAATCTCCGTTTGTATGCGAGCTTCCAATTTAAGTCTTACTGTTTCGAAAACACCGGGGTTTGTTGCAAAGTAATTTGTCAACAGATAGATATCTTCCATTCTTGCTATTGTCGAAGTCAGCGGTTTAGATTCTCAGGTAAGCTGATGATACTCCCGTCTCTACGAGAGCTTGCTCGGTTACTCGCCTTTTGCCTCTTGACTGTACCAACCGGTTGACACCCTTCCCTTCACATACAGTTGATACTTCAGTGCACGGTAGCACGAGGTTTTATCACACCAGTTACAGAATCCACGTGTCTTTCTAAAAAGAAGTCACAAATATAAGCAATGACCAGATGAGTCATTCAACAGGACATACAGTAGAAATTAAGCTGTAAATGATGAGAATAACATTTTGAAGAACGTGCTGATATAACTGAAGGTTTAAGTTAGAAAAAAAAAAACATTATTTTTTTTTACCCTTTTGAGTCTAATTTGAATCTCTGACTTTTTTGCAGTGGACAGCTGAGACAGGAATGTGGAAAATGTACATGGAAAAAGTACAGTTGACTAACGTCAAAGCCGTTGGTTTTGTTTGACAAATACCAGCTCCAGGCGGAGCTCCACTTAAAAGGGTTGTAGTCCGATTGGACGGATGATGACAAGTTAAAGTTTCGTTTGGGCGGGCTTTGAGAAACAAAGCTCCACTCGGACGGATGCTCAGAGGGGAAGATCTCCGATCGGACGGATGATGACAAGTTAAAGTTTCGTTCGGGCGGGCTTTGAGAAACAAAGCTCCACTCGGACGGATGATGACAAGTTAAAGTTTCGTTCGGGCGGGCTTTGAGAAACAAAGCTCCACTCGGACGGATGATGACAAGTTAAAGTTTAGTTCGGGCGGGCTTTGAGAAACAAAGCTCCACTCGGACGGATGATGACAAGTTAAAGTTTCGTTCGGGCGGGCTTTGAGAAACAAAGCTCCACTCGGACGGATGATGACAAGTTAAAGTTTCGTTCGGGCGGGCTTTGAGAAACAAAGCTCCACTCGGACGGATGATGACAAGTTAAAGTTTCGTTCGGGCGGGCTTTGGGAAACAAAGCTCCACTCGGACGGATGATGACAAGTTAAAGTTTCGTTCGGACGGGCTTTGAGAAACAAAGCTCCACTCGGACGGATGATGACAAGTTAAAGTTTCGTTCGGACGGATGCTCGGAGGGGAAGATCTCCCATCGGACGGACTCCCAGCTCCGCTTTTTATACAAACCGTAGTCGTTTCTGTTATAGGTTTATGCAGTGTAGGTTGGTACAGGACGGATGGGTAATGGGCTTTCTTCTTCAGCAAACATAAGACCGCCTTGCTATGCCTTGCTATAAATTGTACATTCGCAAGCTTAAAGACCGTAGTGCTTAGGCTGACAAGAGAGAGTCCTAGCCTAACACTGGCTTTGACAGCTTAGTTATACTTGTCAGTTTACTGACACAAGGACAACCTTTGACAACATCTTAGGGTGTTCTTGTATTTTTTTTTAATAATGGCAGAGGTTCGGTTTGTGGTGACTCCGTCACCGCCATGGTATTCTCAAGACCAAGCTGAAGATTTGCTCTTTACATGCACAGCACAAAAGGGATTGCTGGAAGCTGTCGCCAACCTGATGGTTACAAGCGAAACCATGTTGACTGATCAAGAGAAAAGATTTAAACCTGAAAACATGCTAAAATGCATCAGGAGCAAGACTATAGCCGCGGCACACACTTTACCCCACAGACCGTCAAATTCCTTACTGTGTGCACTCATGGATATCTTGGACATGTTCGAAGGCGGAAACGAGCTGCGCTCTGTGAAAGATTCAGATAAAGCCGGGGTAAAACAGATGCTGCTCACAAACGGGAACTACACATGTTATTACATACCAAACAGCGATTTGGTAAGCTTCAATGGGAAGAAAGTGATCCCGGTTATTACACAGTTTTCACACAAGTCGAACTTTACGTACTGCGACAGAAGCCGATCTATGATCGGCACCTACGCTGTGGGTCTTGCTGGAACGGAAACCACTGGCAAGGTGTACTTTTTGCAACAGGTGTTGTACGTTCCCGGTCATAAAAGTCTAACACTGTTGAAGGAAATTACCAAGGACAAGTATGATTTTTGGGATATGTGTTTAGAGATACCAACACACCTCAGTGCTCTCACACCTACGTTTTGCCAGATCCAAGCCTGCCAGTTGATTAAAGCGGAAAAGGCAGAAGATCAGGCTGACAACGAAGCTTTGGCTTCTCACATGGAAAAGATACAGCCTATGTGTTGCTTGCTAAGAACACTGTCGGCAGAGGTGAAGAAAAAGCGTCCAGGTAGCATAGACTGGATTAGAGAATCGAATATCAGTTGCTCTCTGGACGCGTTTACTACAGTAGAGTGTGGAAAAGAGCTAGGTGTGTATTTCAGAAGAAGCAGTAAGGTTCAAGATGGCAAGAAGACAAACCTGACCACAGCCGTCGTGCTACGTGATGGCCAGTGTAGAACGGAGACCTTGTACGTGTCTACCACGTATAGATTTTGCAGAGCCCTAAAGCACGCCTGTGTGAAGGGAACTGGTGAACTTGGCTCTTGTTGGAAATCAACCCTAGATGAGCTGAACCAGAAAAGCTTCATCCAAGGTAAACATATACACCAAGAAGTTCACAACGCGGCTCTCACAGCATTCAATAAACGCGTAAACCCTAGCGGCTGGTGTAATCTCACCCCGGAGCACATAAAGGGTTTGATAGAGGACCCTGGCAAGATAGAGACGATAGACACTGGTATCATGTTTATGAACAACAAGATACCAAATGCACTTGCGGTTGCAGAGCTGCTATACTGTCCTCTGAAAAATGTGAAAGACTATGTGACCAAGTGGAGAGAGTATGCGACAGACGACAAAGTTCGAAAGGCGATGGATGAGACTTGGGGTAATATGCTTCATACACAGTTTGTTGAGTATCTCGCGGAATGGCTGACAGTAGCGACCAATTACGCACAGAAGTTTGGGAAAGACAAGGCTGAACTGACCACTGTGATGTACGAACTGCACACTGCAAGCAAAGTTCAAAAACTGTGGCAATCGATGTTACAGGGCTGCGATAAAGGCAGCAAAGATCCGGAATTCGATCAAATAGCAGCTAAGGCAGAGGTGCTAATCCTGAAGTTGAAAAGCTGCCAGAGCAGGTTCAAGAGAAAAACGGTCGATTGCGAAGAGACCTCATCTTCACCCTGTTCATCCGCGAGATCGAGCTCTGAGACAAGACCCGTTAACACGGCTGGCGAACCCGCTCTATGCAAGTCCCTTGTGAGGAAGAGTCACCTTGAACAGCAGGTTCGGTGTAAAAGTTTGAAGCAGATGAAACCCACCAAAGTCCGTGATGATTACGCCAATGTGATCGTGTTACCAGACACATCACATGTGTCTTCTTGGATTAACAACCTGTCAGCGGTGTTGCTGAGCGACCCCTGGTTGTACGCAGACCCAATCAGGCGAGAAGCGGTATGCATGGTGTTGGGTTTGCACAACAGCCTGTTGTCGCCAAAATGCGGCGACGTGCTCCGCCAATGGGTCATGCTTAACAAAACAACAGTGTCTGTGCTAAAAAACCATAATGTACAGGACACGCTAAGCACTGCTCTGATAAAGTGTCTTTACCAGATGACCCTGGACAGTTGGCGGTCAAAGATGAGCCGTTTTGCATCCTGCAAACGCCTGAAGAGTCCAAGTGTTAATAACACTGAGCTTAAGGATAAGCGAAGAAGTAAGGTCAAGCGGAAAAACAAGGATAGAAAAATAAAAAAAATGAAAAAGCAGCGCAGCAAACGGAACACGTGTTCCTTCATCGAGTATGAAGCCAAGCAAGACAATCGTATCTACAGTGAAGAGGAAGAACCCAACTCTTCCGACATTGATTTTATCGACGATTCCGAGCAGTACAAAGTCAAGAGGGACAAACGTAATCCGCACAAAGAAAAAAGAGAAGACAGTGAAGATTCAGACGCGTATTCTGAGTTGTCTGAACAGGAGTTTGATTTTCAAAACCCCAAACGAAAGCGAACGCTAAAGAGGTTGTACAGTGATTCCGATGAACATGGGGAACATGAGGAACATGAGGACGACGGACGTGATCATCCTCACGAGGAACACGAATACGAGGCTGATTATAATGCCAAGGATTGCGATCGTGCCAATGAAGCGCAAAACTATGAGCTAGCCGGGGGTTCTCGTGATGATGATGATGATGATGATGATGATGATGATGATGATCGTGAAGATCGTGATGAGGACAATGATCGTGATGAGGACGATGATGGATCTATCACCTTTGAAAGTCCTGCTGACAACTTGCAAGATTATTACAGTGACAACTCAGAGGATTTTTCTTCTCATATGGTTAGAAAAAGAAAAAGATCTCTTTTAGAAGAGAAGCCGATGCCTATAAAAAGACGTAGGAAAACAATTCAGGTTCAATCTGAGAGCGAAGAGGACAGAGAGAACACGGGTTGGGATTACTTGCTTTCTAAAAGCAGAGAGTCTGACAGCGAGCCGACAACTCAGTGTTCTACTGCTGCACCTTTAAAATCTCCACGCTCCGAGGGAAGCTGTAAAGGTTCGCCTCCAAAAGGGTCACGTCCAAAAGCCTCACCTAGGTCAGAGAAACATAAAAATCGTACCAAACACGCTGGACTATCACCACCACGATCAGCAAAAACTGTGAAAGCCTTATGTAAACAAAAACATCTGGAATCACAGGGCTCACGTAGATGCGGTTTGGGTAAACAACGGAAAGACTCTTCGTCTTTACGTAAACATTCTAAGTCGCCCAGTGGACATAAACGTAGGTCCCCCGTGTTGCCCGATGATCGTGTCGCCAACGCTCCTGCGAGTCTTGGCGATATAGACTTCAAACAATCAGACTCTGCCACTATTGACTCACGGTGGCATAAGAAGAATTCCCCAAGTAACTCAACTGACAAGGAGCAACGATTCCGTGACAGATCTCCTAAACATAGGAGCTCTCCTCTAAGAGGAAAGGGTGATTCTGAGCCAGCACCTTGCTTAACTCAGCAGGAGCAAGCTTGGATTAAGGACACTTCGGACTCTGATAAAGAAGAAGAGTGGTTGAAAAGTGTATACCGTATGTAGCCCACCAAAATGGATCCCGGAAGACGAACGCGTTCGTATTCTGACGCGCAGATGGCGAATTACCTAGAAAGTCTAGCAGAAAATGTGTGTATAACCCAGCTGACTAGAAAACCCCTTTGTGGGCCAGAAGTTTCAACTGCTACAGTTTCCAAAAAAATAAAGAGATGTAACAAGAAGCAGTCCAATACCTTAGATCGGTATTTCAAGAAACAAACCTAAACCGGTTAGTTATACAAGAACATTGTTATTTTGTATGTATTTTTTTTTAACCTTGTGTCTAACCTAGGAATGTTTGTATTATATCGTATTAGTTAGCGGTTTTGTCTGGTAATAATGAAACCTATGAATGAGACCCATAGAGTGGGTCTCTTCAGCATTTGGGATACTGTTGAGTATATGTTTCTCCTCACATGGCTGTTAACTATTACACTACACAATCAATCCCTTGGAATGTGTCTGGTTATGAGTGTTTTATTTTTCAACAATAATAAAACGACTTGTGAGTGTCTTGGAAATGTTTATTTCACCAGTGTGCACAAACAGACATCAAAACACAAGAGAATAAACTACAAAAATTATAAAATCTTTACATGTACAGGGTTTACGAAGCCTTATCACAGTCATGATATCCGCTGCTCATTCATCCTCACTAGAAATTTCAGTGGCGTACTGCTTTGGCGAACCGTGAGCAAGTTGTGTTTCAGGTTGAGATTGTTCATTGTCTTGGTCAAAAACATGTGAACGGTCGGTGATTCGTTTCTGAAATCCGGGACGTCTGGGTCCGTTTTCAGCTTGCTTACATGTAAGCTGCCCGGTATTTTTTTGATACAAGACACCAGTTTCCTGTGGTTTGTAACAAGGACCAGCAAACTGGTGAAGGTTCGGGTATAAGCCTTTATACGCTTGTGAATTTGGCACACGCACAGCAGGTTCCTGTTGAGATGAAGGCGCGTAAGGACCTGTAGATTGTCCGTGTTGAGATTCAAACCACACATCTTGCAACTCAGGCGGAGCGGAAGGGAAGGAGCTTGCAGCCGTGGTCTCTAACCAACCGAGAGGAATGTCACGCAGCGTGGTTGCGGTTTTAAGATACGTCTTGCCTAAACGGTGAAAGATCGAAGACCCGTTTGACTCTGTGTACACAGCCAAATTATCAATGAAGCAAAGGCTCGTGCAGTATCTGAACAAGAGATACACGTAGTATCGTGCCAGTTTACGTTTATCACTACAAATACTTTCCGGGATACCCTCAGGTTTGCGGTTTAGACTTTTCGTCTCCATAAGCTGCAGCTGTTCGAGGTCCTCCCTGGGCACAAACATAGAATCCACCCTTTGCCACATTTCACGCAACACTTTCAAGCTGTTCACTAAGGCTTGTTTGTCCCGCACATGGGCTTCGTTCAACAGGCCTATTGCGGGCGCGCCCGCGATCACAAGACACTCAAACAGTTCTAGCGAAGCGTACTCGGAGAACATAACCGTCTTTCTGAGCGGAGCAGTCATCTTTTTCTATTTATTGTTGATAAACAACGTCCAGTCGAAACTGCTGCTGTTGCTGTTGCTGCTGCTGCTGCTGTTGCTGTTGCTGTTCCTGCTGCCACTGCTGTTGCTGCTGCGGCTGCCGCTGCTGCTGCTGCGTGATTTTGAAGTGATTCCCAAGACAGATGTTTATCAGCCTTTGAGTTGAGTATGGAGCACAAAAGCACCATCGAAGTGCTTTTGTCTATGTTGGAGCATCACAATCTGTATCACGTTAAGACTTTACATTACACGGAAGCAAGAACAGTACTAGACTGGCTAGGCTTAAACCCTGATGTTTGTGTTTTTGATCCCACTGAAGACACCGAGATTGTACTCAAACAATATGTCATGGCGAGCGGGAACCCCGAACTGCGTGTGGTGAACATACTGGATGACATTGAAACGCTGAAAGATGTGCGAAAACTAGTAGTGTGTACGAGAAGGAAACCGAGTCACACGAGAAACAATTCTCTACTGCTCTTCGTAACCATAGAGTGTCCTGTCAAGGCGCCATACTCGAAGGAGCTGAGTCTCACCATTATCATGGGTCGCAAACATCTGGAGCTGAATAACTTTCGATGTTACGAGGTTCAGGGTGTCGAACCTGAGCCTCAGCAAAGCAAGCCTGTAATTAAAGGGTACCTCCCTTCATCTTACGAGACCACGACACTACCCCCCCCGGCAGTTGTCGTGGATGGGTTCAACCGAACGTATGAAACGTTGGAACCTCTGATCCAAGCTGAGCCTTGGATTATGTATCCTGTGCAACCGAGGCGTTCCTCTCTTGACATACAGCAACTCGCACAAACACCGAACACTGTGCTGGGGAGAGGAGGGTTCGGGGTGACGGTGTTGCTAGATGACAGAACGGTGGCCAAAGTCCCGTTGTTCCCAGAAATGGTTAACTGGAGCATTCCTTACATAGACAAAGAGTTCAACTGCTACGCTCACATCGCACAAGTCGAAGAAGCCATGATCGGTGTCTCGCTGAAGCACCCGAACATACTCCGTACCTTTGGCGGATTCTGGTGCGACATTCCGAACTACAGGCTCGGGGGGAAATCTGTGATTGTGATGGAAAGGGCTTTGTGTTCCTTACACGAGTACATGGGTTGGGTAGGAAACAACCCCCGCGTGATCCCCTTGGTGGAGCTGGACACGCTCCGGGGTTTGGAGTACCTGGAAAACAGAGCTATTCAGCACAGAGACCTGACATACAGAAATGTGCTGGTGTGTTACCAAGAGGACAGGACCCCGTTGCCGGTGGTTTTCAAGATCAGCGATTTCGGCACGTCGTGTAACTTCACGACACCCGACCAGCCGCGCGGCAACAGGGTCAACCTTGCGCCTGAAGTACTCTGGTGTCTAACCGCTTGTGTTGCAAGTGACATTTTCAGCTGGTACTGTGTAATGTGGGAATTATACACGAAAGCACCCATAATTACCTATAGGACCCAGAGCTTGCATTACTGCAAGAAAACCTACGCTGAGAATCTCACCAAACTCGTTGGAGCGTACACACCGGATGACTTTGGTTCTTTCCAGCACAGGTACATGCAAAAAATGGACGCCGAAATGCTGTACAAGACCTATAGTGCCATACGGCCTAACGCCAAGCAAATACAGAGAAGCCTGACCGACACGGCTAAGGGGATGGTCGACGATCAGTTTCTTATCATTGCACCTCTGTGTATCACGCTTTACCCACAGGAGCGATGGTCCCCCAGCAAGCTGCTTCGGTTGAACCGATACGTAGCTTTGAGTAAAGACGTGAGCAGGGCAAATATCCCTTCCACAGTTTTACCCGAATCGGTGCGGGTGGGCGAATACGTGACCACGGATGTCATTGCGGCTCAGGACTGTGCACCAGCCGTCCACGCAAGACCCGTTTCTGTGATAAACACGCAGCCCAAGAAATACTATGGGATCGACATGTTGAGATTGGCTCCCGGTCGGTTGGAACCTTACGACTGGTACTCCGAAAAGGCCAGCGCTCTCACGCACGCATCGGCGACCAAGAGATCCCACGACTTAGCGAGTGTCACAGCTGACACTTCAAGGGTGAAGCAGCGCAAGAAAACCGAGGAAGGGCCGCCTGCGGAACCGAAAGCGGAAACCTCTCAGCCGAAATGTAACTCCAGCGTCATAGATAGGAGGATCTCTCCATTTGGCGTATTCAACACGGAGTCGGGAGCTGTAAATCGGACACTGCCTGTGTTTAGCAATGTCAAATATGGTGACATCTGCCTACAAGATTTGGTGAGCGATACCGAGGGGAGCTACATAATGTTTGACGAGGCTACCCCGGCTGCCGGAAAACCGGAACTGTTTTTTATCGATGATGATGATGATGATGATGATGATGGTAATGATGATGGTGATGATGGTAATGATGATGGTGATGAGAAACACGCACACGGTGTGACCGCCCAGATGTGCTCGCTTTCTCCGGCACTGGCTACATCACAAGAAGCCGATTGTACTTTGCTGCACGCAGACAAGTTGCTGCTCGACGAGGACCCCGAGAGTCGAAAAGACCGTTGTCAGACTTGGGTCCCTGATAGCTCTCTTGTGCAAATTGTCGATACAGACACTGAGCCCTTAGACTCGACTCTTGTGATTCTGTCAAACATAGTGTCCTGTGATATAAAACGTAAAACTCACGAAAGTCAACAAGAGCCGCCGTGTCAAGGGCCGCCTTGGAGTCCAAGGCAACCCGAGGCTCAGTGTCCCGAAAACAAACAAGATAAAACAAGAAAAAACAAGACGCGCTCTCCGAGTAACAAGCTGACCAACGCACCGCCGGAGGAGGCTCCCACGATCGCTAGAGACCTACGCTTGCAAGTGTCGAACACTGGTGAGAAGAAGAATAAAGTGCAACAGAAGACAAAAAAGCTATCTTCAACACACAGGCTTCCTCGGATAAAACGAACAAAGCCTAAGGCTCCACGTTCGAAGGCATCAGCTTTTATTTTCGGTAATGCTTCTTCAAACTACGCAGCAGCGGCTGCTGCGAGTGAACAGGTGTCGAGCACCCCGATCGTCGAACGGAGTCTGTTTTCTTTCGCATCAACGATCCCTCGAGGTAACGCAGCTAGCAACTCGATACGTTTTAGCTCACACGACGAGTACGGTCTTGCAAACAGTAATGCATCTGGCGTAGGATGCAGCTACACGAACAACGGAATGTCACGTGAACTGAATGACAGTAATAGTTCGTGGCGCAACGGTGACAGCTTACAAAACCCGCCGAGTGATTTAGAAGCTGTGGTTAGGTGTAGAAAGATCACGGGAGAATTGGACACCGTGGTGCTCTTCGTCACAACAAGCGTAGCTCAAACCGTTGAGCGTTTTGCCATGGCTATCATTCGGTATTCGCTGCATATGGCAAGTTCCCAGCCTTTGCTGATGTCGGGACCGAAGCAACCGCATTGCGTGTGCTTACAGAGACCCAACATGTTTCTCTTTCAGTATGCCAGGTGTCATCACGTATGTAGACCCGTGTCAACGTGGACCCCGCAAGACGAACCTTATAACGTTCAGAGTTTCCTGATGCAAGTGTTTCTGACGCTGGAAGCGGCAACACGAGCCTGCGTGTTACCCACACGCATGGTAGACTGGGCCGATGTTGTGATCGTACACGGCGGCGGTGCTGTGATAGACACAGTGTCTTATTTGAGCAAAAACGTGAAACTGCTCAACACTTCCCTGTTCGGGAACCACTGCAGCGAACTGCCCAATATGCTCGCAACTCTGGTTGAAAAACACCTACCGGGATCGGACCTACAGAAGTTGCTGTACGATGCCAAGACTTTAGATACTGTGTTTGTGCTACAAGAGGCGATCAGGTGGCTGAGTAGAGTTTCGGGTCTGACCAGCCAGCGTGTGCATATGCCAATGTACAATTTGGAGCAAACGCATTTCACGTTCAAAAACTACTTTGCTGACATACCCAGTTGGCTGTCATTACGTTACGGTACCACGTGTGTTCCTCATCAAGGTACATCGCCCCTGATAATGTACGGGCAGCCTGACATTTTGAGAGGGAACCAAAGCGGACCGGACACGAGTAGGGAAAATGTTCAGTCTCTGATTAAAAACATCGTGTTGCGATTAAGAGGCAAGATCTTTAAGAGAGACAAGGTCGAAACCCTGAGTGCCGATTACACAAGGGGCTTAGTCACGGTAAGCTTGAACCCCCGTGCGTTGACGGACATACCTAATGTGGACAACCTACGTATAGATCATCGAGTCTTATGTGACGAGGACACTACACTCGTAACCCACGACACAGCAAACTTAAAGTCAAAGTGGACGGCTGTGATCAAAATCACAAAGAATAACCGCAACGGTCCCGTGCCCGCTTTGAACGTGAGTTATTACAAAGTAACAGTGATATTCGTGTTACTTAAAAACGAATCGCCGATCTGGTCACTCATACATTTGTTTGAAGGTTTACATTTAACAGCGTCAGTAGATAACTAACCATTCGACACGCTGAAGTTTTTCATGTATGGCTTCCAAACTATCAGGCTTGGGCAACCAGGGAACCCGTTGTGCTCTCAACAGTTTACTGCAATGCTTGAGTCAAACAGGAGAGCTGCTACAGCTCTTACGTGAAAACGAGTACAGAAAGGATTGTGTGGTCTTTGAGCTCAAATGTATACTACAACTCATGACAGAGCACCGGGATGGAGTCCACGACTCCGAACCGCTTGCTCGCGCGATAACAAATGTAGACCACGGTAAACTCGGCTATCGACTCGCCCCTATACGAGACGTTTACGTCCCGGTACTCCTCGTACGGGTCACCGAGGATACGCGAGTTCGACACCGTCAACCCCGAACATACGTATTTGTCAGCGACGGAACCCTTCCTCTCTAGTTTACGTTTCAGATGGGGATGTAAAGCTATTGCCGTCATGTACACTAGCACATACCACACAGCGTAGTACAAGAGCCCCGCGCTTGTGACTGCTACATCTGCAGAACTAGTGCTTATCGTCTCGACGGTCGTGACTCGCGATCCACATGCCGCAAAGGCCACTGAAAGAGTGAAACTTATTATGCGATCGGGCAAGCTTTCTTGCGGACCTGCAAACGCAGGCAGTGCGCCTTTAGCCAAGACATCAAGCAGCGCTTGTTGCTCGTCCGCTGTAATGACCATGCAACTAGAAAGGTTCTCAATGGGCCCGAGTATATGAGCGTCGTAATGGGCTTTTGGTACGTTCACAACGCGACCCGGGGTTGTAGGTATATGACATCGTATCATTTCCGGCGGTACGTGCCGCCAAGCCCTGGCTAGCGTTTCGATCAAATACTGCGGCGTCGAAGACGGCGGAAAATTCAAGCTCTCAAAGAGCACGTGGCACGCACGTGTACCGTTAACAAACAACGGCCAGTGTCTACACGAGCCTTTCCGTGTTGTCGGAGCTTGCAAATTGAGATCTTGTAACGCCGAGGCAGAAACGGCCGGAAAACCGGCAATCAACGCCTCCGCGACGCACCGCGGCTTGTGGGGCGTACAATCGGTATCGAAGCGTGACACCTTTTTCAAGACTTCTGCGGGTGTCAAGATCAAATCCTCGGGTTTCTTTTTCGCACAGACAAGCTTCACCCGATCCGGGACGTAACAGTTGTTAGGTATGGACGGGAGCTTGACGTGTCTCGGTGCCGCCACGGGATACGGTGGCGCTTCACAAGGCTGCTCCTCGTTTCGGTCAGACAAGTGGCTGATGGCGTACAATGTGACAAGTTTCTCGGGCTGTACGATTCGATCCCCTGCGTCCGAGTACCACAAACTATGAGCCGCGCAGCTCCTGGCCCACGCTGCGACTCTTTCCTCTTCGCCCTCAGATTCGCCCTCGTGTAAAACATTCAGCAGCCAGCACAGCTGGATTACAGCTTCATTTCTGACAAGCCAATCCTGGGCCTTTGAGGCTTCGACCGCTGCGCATTCGACCAGATAGGCGCACATAGATACGATTTGTGTCTTACACTCAGGACAGTCGATGTTGAGGATCGCTTGTTCCGAGCAGCGTGAGGCCTGCACCGCGGACCACGGAGTGTATCCGCAAAGTCTCATTTTGAGTAAAATTCGCTTAACAATATCCTCCCGCTTGTTGTGACGTTCCACCGTTTCCGTTTTACAGCTGTAGATAGTGGTGAAAACACGTCGTCTGGTGCTGTCCAACGGCACGTTTGTCCGATTGTAAAAACCAGATGCCCATCCCAACTTGAGACCGTTTGGTGTCTCGTGTTTGGTCTTGTGTTCTTTCAACCACGTCGAACGAAGTACAGTGCTGAGAATTGGCGCCAATATCGCATCGCACACAAAAGGCCCAAACATTTCGAGTCCTCGGTTGAGGACGGGACCGTGTACAATCCAGTCTTTCAGCAGTAGCAGTAGCCCGTCGTCGTTTTTCTGCTCCAGCACTATTCTGTTTAACTCTGGCAGTCGCATGCACATCGCGCCAGCGCATCTCAACCTGTTGTACGACTGTATGCAACATTTCATGTCTGTGAGCCACGTCCCTTTCGGCGGCACGTCTCGCATGTGTACATTCCCTGTAACTCGGTACAGCACCCTGTTCACACTGTACCACAATGGAGTGTCCAGGCTTTTTTTGGATAGGCTACGCAAATCCGACGCTTGTACGTAAGGCACCATGGCTCCGGTCAACGCTTCTTCAAATGAGATAACCGGAGTATCCTCTTCCCTCGAAAGGAGTTCCCCTTGGTACTCCGCGGCATGCGCGCACATAGGACAGCTGTCTTTGTTTGGATAAGAGAGCAAGTCGCTCTCGTACGTAAGCGAAGCGCATTCGCAGTCCATGAGCTCTCAGGTCACACGCAGTAAAGGAAAACCAGACCGTGAACACGGCATTCCACGATTCTCGTGGATTTCCTGTGTTAGTAATACACTCCGGTCCTCGTGTAATCGTCACACGGACCCGGAGTTGAGAGTTACTCACCGTAAAAAAACACCATCCGTCGAGATATGACATTTGTTACATCGCAGAGCGCTCTTACGGAGTTCGGCCTGCGCGTCGGCGAGCCGAGTCTCGAGCGTGGCTTCGTTCACAGTCAGTTGCTTCACCCTGGAGATTAGCATGGCTCTTTCATACAGCAGCGTCTTTGCTGAAATTTCCCCCGTGTCGATCAGGGTTTCCAGTACAGCCAAATCGCTGCGTATTTCAAAGTGTAAGTCCGTCATAAAGGCGTCCCACGACCAGCTACGCGAACCCTGGTCGTCCAGTGCAGCTCTGATTTGCCACACGTGGCCGTTGACACGCTCCTTGAAAGCCGCAAAATCTTTCGGCACCATGGTTAACTCGTCCCGTAGCTTTTGCATGGCTACGCGACAAGTGTGGGCGAAAGACCTAGGTACCAACGAGTCTGCTTTTGCTATCATGCGAGCAAGATAAACCTTAGCCTGGAGCCACGGTTCTCCGTCTTTGGAAACACCAGGCCGATCGCGGGTCAGATCCATAAACTCCAAGAGTGTGAGCTCTCGGGTTAGTCTCGTGCACATCGTCTGCCAGACTTGTGTGTAACACACAAACAGTTCGCTGTACCGCTCGAGCAGAAGCCTCACGCACTCGCTCTCGGAGTAGCACGTCTGTAGTGCTTCGTGTATTTCCACGATTGCGCGACTCGAGCCGCGACGGTCACCCTCTTTGTTGGTATCAGGCTGTTCCGCGGCGCGATGTTTGCTCACCGATTCCTTTGCGTTAAGTCTGATCATTTCATTCACCAGATTTTTCCTGCCTAGCGCAGCTTCTACAATGTAATGTACGCGTTCGTCGCTGCAGTCTGTTTTCAACTCGGGATACCGCTCCAAAACGCTCCGGAACCCCAGGATCAATTCAGACACGGTCCTAGTGTATTTCCCCAGCATGCGACGGTAACTGTCTGCCGCCGTCTTGCAGTGAGCGTCGTATGCATCGCATCTTTCACAGCGTGCCGGCGAGCGCAAAGAGCGCCCGTCTCGCTCGACACCGTTTGCCATCCTTTCGCGGTCATTCTGCCCAACCAGTTCGGCGACAAGGGTTTGGGTAGCGGGTCTCAGACGGTGACCGCCGTCGGGCCGACATGGCTCGTTGTGACCATGTACTGACATACCTTCGTCCTCTTCGCTCTCGTCTAGGTCAAATCGTACAAACCCAGGTGGATCGTTTCGAACGCTGCGCACTGAAGATACAGAGTTCATCTCAACGTCACAGAAACTGTCTTTTACTGCTTTGCCTTGTGTAACGTTACCGCTCTGACCGTAGCCCTCGCATTCCATAACAGACAGCGCCCGTGCGACCGCCGGATCAGGTCGTACTGTTTTGTGTTTCTCAAACAAGCCCGTGACCACGCGGGTCATCATCGTTCCCAAACCGTAACTCTGTCCTACAACAGAATGTCCTTCCCTCCAGAGAGAGACCTGCGAGACGCCCAGGTCCACGGTCGTCATCTCGCAATAACAGATACCGTGCCGCCGGGCCACCCGAGCAGACTCGAAAGCGGTTGCAGATACACCCCGGGAACCATGACGCGTATGTGTGATAAATACATTTTATACGTGTACACTTGCATTGCTTCTAAGAAAGGGCAGCTGTCCGAAGAGGAACGTATTCGAGTGTTTGGTCCTCGTTCGAACTTAACTGTCAGACTGGATCTGGTGTGGTTCGACGATTTCGTGGCCAAGGTTCGGTCGGCACACGCGGCGCACATAACGAAAACAGCGCGAGCCCTAGTTTTGCCCGACCCGAGGTCCTTTTACGTCTACCGCACAAGACAGGGTGACGTCACTACAGACGAAAACGGGTACGTTATACAATACGAGTACACCCAGGAGCCCAAACCGTTGCGGGCTGGAGAACCCTCACACCCTGGGCAGATCACATTTGCCAGCATAGCCTTTGCGAACAAACAACCCGAATTCCCCTTGTCTCTGGTGTTGTCACAAAAAAACCAAGATCCTAGCTTGATACTAGCTGATCTTGTGGCTATTTGGTCCTTGCGGTACACTGTGAAAGAACGAGACATACGAGGGTTACGCGTAGAATCGGACTGCATCTACACAGCGGACGGTGCTTCGTTGTACAAGCTGGTCTCCGCCTGGAAAGTTAATTGCATACTGGTGTTTCACGAAAATTGCAGAGCCGATATCGTGCGCACCTTGTGCTCCATGGCACTCAGAGACCCGGAGCTAGGTCTCGCCTACAGATTGAAATGTATCGTACCGGAATCTACACAGATAGATCTGAGGGAACTCGAACCCCTCGAGGGTACAAGGCTGCATCTGAAAAGTGACGCCGTGCGCTCGCCCGATAAAGGTAAAATCGAACGCGACGAGCACGCCCGTCGGTTCGCCTCCGCTACCCTAAGGGAAGTGAAACTGATACCGTGCGGATTCACAGTGCTGAGCGAATCCGATGACGTGTTGGTTCTGAGGCATGTGTTAAGGAAAACCGTGTTGGTAACACCCAAACAAAGCGCTCGTATGGTACCTCATGCCCGCACGTGGTTTGAGCAAAGAAGCGCAGTCGAATCGATTCACCAGGCTCGATTGATGGAATGGTTTCCTTGCGACCACCAGCTCTTAACTGTACACGCCCAAAGAGCGGGCGTGCCCTCTCTTGCGGTCGTAGCAGCAAACGGAGATGACGTCGGAGTGCACGGCAAAGGGCTCGCGTTAGACTCGGACCGCATTGAGGTCAAAAGATACGCAATGGACGAAGAATTTGTTGTGCAAAAACACTCGGCCTTGCTTTTCCCCCACACCGTGGTTCTCACACCGCACGAACCAAGCATTTTCGCGCCCTCCGTTTTGTGCTTTACAAGTGTGTTAGCTGTTTTTTACGCCTTTTCCGTAGCCTGTCAACTTTTCCGCCGCCGAGGTTTGAATCTCACGTTCCCCGTGTTGACGCTGGAGGAAGCGCAGTCGGCGTTGCTGTGTTACATGTGTCTCGATTCATTTGACGCGCCTGAGAGTAATATCACAGTACGCGTCAAGCGCAACGCTGCTCTATCTGAACTACGTAAGCTTTTATCGAGAAGCCCGATGGTTCACACGTCGTTCAAAGGTTTGGGTGAATTACAAACGGAAACCCCTATGAACGAGAACCTCGAACGGATGCTGTTACAGAGTAACCCGGCGTACAGCTGGGATTGCGATGACGATGACAGCGAGGACGACGGATGGGAGGACATATCTTCTGACAGCGAGTCCGAATCAAACTCGAGACCAAAGTACAGCGAGACGCTCTCGTCGATATGTCGCGCTGTACGCGAGGTAGTCCCGCGCGTGTACAACACCGGTCATTCGGTGTTACTTGGTCGTGGCACATCCGAACGCAGCTGCAAGTACGTAACGGTCGGTATTCGCACTTTGGGGCTAGTGAATTTGAAAATCCTAAAGTCTTGCAACCTTTTCGCCTCGCGTTACTGCTCGGCCAGAGTCACGCTGAGACTCCCGAGTACCCAAGGTGTTGTACGAAGATCGCAAGCTCACGCGTCTGTACAAAGCCGCTCGCGAAAAAACCAGACGGTCCATGTACACGGTATACACGGATGTGCCGAGCGTGGACGACCTGAGACGTAGCGACGTAGCTCTGTACACGAGGTCTTGGTTGGGACCCGCCAAAGACAAGGACGCGTCCTGCGAAAGTGCTTCCATCGGGGACGGCGTGTTCTTCCCTCGTGTCGAAATCGCCGTTGACACAGACCTCGAGGAAGACGAGGACGAGATGCTGTCCCGTCCCCTGTCTGAGTACAACTTGCACCTTACCGTAAAGTCCTCTCCCGACCCCAGGTGTCTGGTCAGAGCGGACAGAGCACCTGGAGAATGCGGCTCCGTGTACGAAGCCTGCTTGGACGAAGCCGTGCTGCTTGGGCACTGTGCGAGGCTACGCGGCACGCGTGGGGCTAAAAAAAATTTTGACGTGAGCGCCTGCCTCGCATGGTTCTACAGATCGATCCACCCTTGCGTCCCCGATATGGAGACAGGCCAGATGATTCTAGATTACGAGTTTGACGTTCACGGGAGGAGGAGAGTTGCGCCTGTTTATGCTCTTCTCAGCCACTTAGCCGAAAGCTGCAGAGTCAACTCGTTCCCGGATTACAAACTCATAACTATCACAAGGCACAGGGCGGCTTCGGTGTGGACCAGAGGCACGGATCAGCCCCTTTACACCCAACGGGTTCGAACAAACACAATCGGAGCGTTTCTGTGTGCCCAGGACCATCGACTCGCACCATTGCTGGCCCGCTGCTGCAATCCCAGGCCTTTGGACCCGTCGGAGCTCCGAGCCGGCTCCCCGTTGTTGCCTCGGGGAGACGAGGAGTCGCTGCTGTTGCTGACGTACTCCAGGACACTTGGTCCCGTGTACCTTTTTGAAAGGGTACGCGGGGGTCCGAGCGGAGTCAGGACCAGCCTGGGCGACTGGACCTTCATGAGACTGGAGAGTAAGTCGTCGGGTGTCTCGCGGCACCCCGAGGCTTCGGTGATAGATGGTCACACCGTTGCTTTTGCTGCGGAATCCCCCTTGTTCTACCTCAGGGGCAGCGGGCCCTTGGTGCAGAAACTAGAGTCTGTGGCTATTGTGGTAGAGAGTAGTTCCTTGTACAGGACCGAAGTGCAGAAAAAAGAGAACCCGGAGTGGCCCGGGCCTGAGCTCATCCCTGTACGCGACAGAATAAAATGCAAAACCAAGACCTCTGTCATCAGCGAGATGTTTGTGCGTAAGGGACCACGCGATCCCTTGGAAGGGTACGCTACAATGGAAGACATAAGTTGGAAAGCTTTAACGAATCTGTCATGGAGCTACCGGAAAGCTCCTTTGCGGCAAGATTGGGAATCCGAATGTCCGATTTCCCACAGTCTCACCATGATAGGACATCCGGGCGGGTCGGCCGGCGCGACAACGAGGTGGCTTTGTTCGGCGCCTCCCGCTCGTTTCTCTCTAAACGGAAATCCTGCTACATCAAGTAAAGAACAGCCTTTACAGGTCGCAAATCTGGAGATTGACTCAAAGACTGCTGTGCGCCACGAACCCGAAGCGTGGCGAGGCTTCGCTGTTCTGTGCTCGCGTGTTCTATTGTGTCCCGCTAAACGGCTTTGGTCCAGAGGACTGTGTAAGGTGGTCAACAAAACTCTATCCGCGTTCACATATGAAGCTCTTGTACCCATGGCCAATTTGATTGTGATAGTCCCGTCCGGACGGTGGTGCGCCAGCCCCGTGATAGATGCGCAACAGGGCTTTGAGCAGTCGCTAGACGCGTCCACGGACGTCGAAAGTGATCGTTTGAACGTGGCGTGCGTGGAAGTGTGTACGGCTACCGAGTTCCTCGCCGCTTTGGGTCAGCGGATGTTATCCGGGCAGGATAACCTGGAGATTAGATGTTTCCAAACCGGGTTGTACGGGTACATACAACGTGCTTTGGTTTGGTTCGCGGGAGCCACGGGTCCCTTCCGTTCTCGCCGCGTGACGGTCTTTACACCCGAGGCGGACCCGGGGTTTGACACAACATGGGCGTACGCGTTACCAAAACAGCTCGATGTCTTACAAAGCAACTCGGCGTATCTGGTGTCTTGCGCTGCCGGCTGTGCCGCCAAGCCCGATATATCCGAGACGCTGGCCTCTTCCGTTGAGGTAGTTCACGTGTCTTCGTACGGGAACCTTGTGCTTCACTTTAACGAAAACAGCTACGATTTGGCGTTGTTGCGAAAAGATCCGGGTTTCCACGCCGTGGTCGCCGTCGCTTCGTCGGGAAGGGAAAGTCGCAGCGAGCCCGGGTGCCCGATGTTGTACATCAGATGCGCGCAATCGGTTAAAGAGTTTTGTAAAATGCAC
>OMKZ01055094.1:0-12725 GCA_900302535.1 Neoniphon sammara | reverse complement strand
ACATTTGCGTCTCTGCCGGACATTGTGGAGGACACGACGATCGGGGGCGCACGCTCGCCCGGCGTCAGCATTTGGCGTCACCCGGATACATTTGTAAGCCTGCACGGCGTGCCGTTGTTCGCGAAGCTCTCTGAGTTGTGGCCGGCAGCCCTCAGAAGAGGCGACGTGCAGCACCCCGTCCGCGCCGAAGACCCTAGATGGATAGGACTCATGTTTTGTCTGACCGAATGGCAAGGGGTCCGTCGGTCATTGGCGAATCTACTGGCCTCGGGCGCTCTGGAGTCGCTAACTTTGACAGACTCCAACACGACCGAGCTACAGTCGTGTCACGGCTGTACGACTCCGCCTGTCGTTCCAGAGTGACGGGCAAGCCGGATGAGGAGCTAGAGTATTTCGCAGACACCTTTTCCGAGCCGCAGACTTCCAGCGAATCTCCCGTGGAACCGTGTATAAGTCTTGTGAACGAATACGTCCTATGGCTCACCGTTCACGGCATAACCAACTGTCGTTCGATAGCCAGCCGACCAAATCAACCGGTGACAATGTCTCAAGCCGTGACGCTGTTCTTCAAACTGAACAGAGAGTTTGTGACAAGCTCACGCGATGAGTTGCTTGTCACTCTCAGAATGTTACAGGATTTTTTTGCTCTCATGCTGAGATACCCCATGGTACCGAGACTCGCTATGGACGCAAAGATATGCTCCGAATGTCTCTACGAAAACGAAATCACACTAGAGACTTGGGAGAATGTTAAGAGAGACATAGCGTGTTACCACTTCACACTAAGACACGAAGCCTTTCGACGAGCAAGCTCGGTCTGCGATGGGAACTCTTATCACCTGGCAACGGGACACGGGATGGTTTCGGCTGACCCTTCGGAAGTCGTGTTGAGCAAAAATACCCCCAAATCGGTACAGTGTAATCTGCTTACTTCGAAATTCATGGACCAATTGCGACTTTTGAAGGTACGAGATGAAATCACAAAACAAAAGACGCTAAGCAGGGAAATTTACAATCGCATGAAACGTCACCTACACACGCTGACGGAGCTAAAAGCCCCTAGATATTTAAGCACGTACCCCTTACAGTGTCTTTACCAGCTATACGGCTCTCTGAACAGGAGCCGGCTTCGATCCCGCGCGCTCGAATTTCGGTACCCGGGCGCGCAGGACGATATAAACGCGGCACTGCACACAACAAATGAGCTTAAAGCCATTTTGTTGGCCACGGCATCCACGGGCTCTAACGACAAGCTCCTCTCCTATGTGTGCACAGCACTTATAAGTCCCATGCGGAGGTATAGCCTGCGCTATACCGTACTCACACAGCGGGTTGTGTTGTTCAAGCACCTGCTGGCTTCGGAGTTTTCCATCCTCACGGCTTGGAATCTCGTCGACAGCGTCAAACATTGCGACCGGGTCTCCATGATATCACTTACATTAGAGCAGGGAGTTGAGCTTCAGCTGAAAAGTATCCCAACTCCAAGCGCTTACAACCGTAAGATCGCGTCTCTACTTTGGTTGTTTTCACACATCACAGCTTACTGTACGCTGAGGCAACTGCGTCATGACTACGTTCGAATGGGAGACTCTCCCGAACCCATCGACCTTGACGGAATCTACGTGTTTGACCAAGGGTACGTGGGATTCAGGTGCTCGCGCGGAGATTCCGGATGTTCGGTGTGGCCGACACCAAGCTGCAGCTACGTGCCGTTCGCAAGAGTTTTGGAACTGCTTGCGATGCGAGACAGAGTTCAAGATAGATTTCGCTGATAGGATAACATCAGCGGACTCTGACCGTTCATACGACGCTCTCGTGTACTTTGGGAACGGACCTATAACTACTATGGTAAATCTACAATGGGAACGTTCGGCTCTGCAAGGACACTTGTCGAATAGAATGAAAACTTTACCCGAGACTAAAGCGAAATTGACTCGGAAATACACCGAGAGATTTCGAGGCACAAAGGCAAAGATGACAAAGTCAGCTACTACGCAAGACCAAAGGAGCAAGAAAAGCCATCAATGTAGTGTAACTTGGAAAAGACCGGTGTGTATGGGAAAACGTGTAAACAAAGACAAAAACTCTGAGTCGCGTAAAACCATCGATCGAAAACGTCATGGAAAATCTGTAATGTGATGTGTAAGTTTTGTCAAAATAAAAAAAACAAGTAACATATTGTGTCTGTGTGTGCGATTGAGGAAATAACATCTTATCATCGGTAAGCTTTATTGTACATGTTCATTGTAATCACAATACACGACATTCAGATTGTTACATTCGAACCGTCCACTTTGATTTCCAGAGCTGTGTCTTTGCGAGAGATTCGCTTTCCGTCAGGAACCTTTCTTGTCATCCCGACTCACAGTCGTGTCAGCCACACGAGATGCGACTTTAACAATCTCGAGCATGTTTACGTTTAAGCCTCCCCTCGTGGTGCTCGATGAACACTCCGTCTTCGCATAATCCGTTTCGTTTTCTAGAACCCGCCCCCTTTCGCGTTGCGGCACAGGTCGGCCTGTCGCGAGCATCACGAAGACATTTAGTGGAGGAGCCCCTGACCTCCTTAGCCGCCGATTCCTCGACGATGCCAGGTTCTTGGTAGTTTGCCTCCGACGTGTATTTCTCCACCGTGGCTCGGATGATCACGGGTACGCTTTCGTGTATATTGGGTTCGGACATCTTTTGTTGAAAAGGAGGATCTTTTACGTGTAGGTGGATCTGAGCGGACAGTTTCGACCACATGTTGGGCTTAGAAAGTTTTTTATCGAAAAACATACGCACCAGGGTCTTATCGTCGTTGCAGACGATGGATTGTGGACTGAAATTTAAGTACGGAAAAAGGCAAAGAGTTAACATCACAACCATGTTGTGAAACTCACGTCGACTGGCGTCACTGTTGTTGTGTTTACTCACCAGTTTGTTCATAAAACGTTTCAAATTCTCATTACGTTGGTCAAACAACGTGAACACGGCTACGATTGTCTTGTATACGGCTTCTTTCACAACCTCGCGCCAAGCAGACTCGCAGGGTAGTGTCAACGTCTTACTTGTGAATCCGGCGATCAAGTTCAGGGTTACACTCGTCCACGTACCCTCACTTGGGATCCCGGAACCTGGGTTCTGGAGCATACGCTGCTCGTGTAGGCGATTGTAATCAACGACAAACTCTCTGCTGACTATGGTTGAATACAATGCGATCAAGGCCGGGAGGCAGTTTTTCAACATAGTGTGGTTGTTTTCCCCTTCCAGAGACTCGCCGTGTATGTATGCTTCACATTCCAAACCTCCGTAACCGCATTCCGTTCCCTGTTTACCCGGATTATAAAACGTCTCTCTGAATTCAATGTCGGGCCCGCGAAACACCGACAGTTTGGCGACGGGACATCCGGAGGGCTCATACTCCACTTCACTCAGACGATTGTTGCTCATAGAAGCCAAGATCGTGCAACTGATCCCGTTACAAATGTGCTTGCTGTAATGTTCCTGACATATGTAGCATCCACGACTGTGGTTCCTGAACGAACATCTGCTGTCAACACAGTAACTCACCCACTGCGGGTTCTCTATTAACTGGACTTCAGAACGGTTCATAGCCGACGGTCCAGACCGTCCGATCTCCTCTTGTCCTCTGTCTCTCTTTGGTTTCTGTTCTACGATGTTTGTCTTTTTTTTTGTTCTACACCGGTCTTAAAAAACCTCCCAAATGTATTCAAACACTGGTTTCTGTTTAGATTGTGAAATTGTATTATTTGAATCAAAACGTAACACTTTGCTCCCGTTTTTCTTGTTTTCTTTAGGCTAGCAGAGGACAAAGTGCCGATCTGATTCTTGTAGATGAAGCGGGTTTTGTCAGTCCTAAGGTTCTACTGGCTGTGCTTCCAAACATCGCGTTTAAAGGACGAAAACAAGTGCATATCACAAGTCACGTCAACACTCCTTGGTTGAATAAGGTCGCAGACATCACAAAGGATAACGGAGAACCCGCTTATCACGTAGTATCTCAAAGCTTCAAGTGTAGGTATCACGAGAGAGACCCGGGTCTCACATGTTTCTGTCTGGGGATCTACTGTCCTCAGCATATATCGGTGGAGAATCACCTCCGAGAATTAATGAACGCAATTAACCCCAAAGGATTCGAGAACGAAGTCACGGGGAGCACTAGCACAGCATCTGCTGACGTGAAAACAGACACCACAACGCCGTTTGAGCCGGCGTTGATAAACAGATTTCTTTCCAACAACGGCGTGGATACGAATTTGCTCACACGAGCAACAGTCGTCAGAGCTTTTCTGTGCCTGGACCCAACGTTCGGAGGAGGCTCGAAATCTTGCGCAGGGTTATGTTGCGCTGTGGAGCTCGCGTGTGGAAAGTTAGTGGTGAGTGATAGAACATTCTTTTTGTTTTGTTTTGTTTTGTTTTGTTTTGTTTTGTTTTGTACCCGTCCTTAGCATCCTCAATTCGCAAAGTGGTCGTTCTGATCGGCTACCACAAGGTCTTTGAACAGCAAATGGTAGTCCACGCTTCCGCGCTCGCGTCCTGCTGCGCTTACGGTCGGCTCATTCAGCTCGAGTAGTGTGCAGATATAGGCACTCGTACGTGCCTCGTTTCGTAAAGCAAGTCCGGTTTCTGTATCGAGGACTGCGCACGAAAGGAGTTTCACGGCATGCTCCCACGTACCACACAAACATCGAGAACCCGAAAGGTGCACCATCCAGCCTGTCATCGCTAGAGCGGTTATTACATGCAAAGAACCTACAAATGTGTTGCTCGCTTTGATGGCCGCTATGTATTTAAGCGGTCCGCTGCGGATCGTAGCCGTAGCGGCAAACGTGGCCAGCACCATAGATTCGTAATCACGCCAGCTACGCTCGGTGATACATTTGTACACGAAGCATTCAGGAACGCAGTTACCTATCGCCATGGTAATAGTTTTTGACAACTCGCATGGCACCGTGAGCGTTCCCCCGCTTGGCTTCTGCTCGCTTGAAGTGTACTGCGAAATCAGAGCGTTGACAATCGTCACGGTCGCGGGGCAAAAATTTATTATCTGAGCATACACGCTCTTGAGCTGACCTGTGTCCATATTGGAGTAAAAGACGATATTTCGGTGAAAAGTAGCAAATACAATCATGAACTCATACTGCGAGAGTAGAGTTTCCCATGGTATTTGCAATAACTTTTGCACGTCTTTTCTTGCTGTCTGGCAGTGTGTGCACATGCTGAAACTCATGGCCTACTATCGTCTATGTTTTCCTTTGTAATACAGGTCACGGGTTTGGAAGAGATGGAAATCAGAGATCTGGATCAAGTCACCTGAGTGTATGCCGCTTTGCTATGCTGCCACGTCCGACTGTTGAGGCTCCTGTGGCCTAGGGTCAACTGGAAAAATGTTCCGATCGTGATTGTGTTTGAGCAAAACACGTACGTGAATGCTCTTGGTGACGTCAAAAGCCTAATCGAACAATCGTTGAGCCACTCAGGGTTTGCTGTTTCTTTCTACAACAAATGGTCTGTTTCCAATAACAAGTTTATGTTAGGGAAACACGTGAGCGCGAAAACGAAATTGGAAATGGTAATAAGCACCGTTTCCGCGATAGCTCAGAATACCTTAGGGTATTGCGAATCAATAATGTCTTTGGGTTGGGCCGTGTTAACAGAAGCTACCAAAAACACTCAGTATGTTGAAGCGGCTATAGGCACGGCGAGAGGTGCGGGTTCTAGCAACAGAATGGGCTCTACCATGGACGTTGCGATGTACCGACGCTCCAGAAGAGGAGTTAACCTAGCTACGGACATCATGGCAACCGTCATGGCCACAAGAGATATGCTGAGATTATCAGACGAACGCCTCCTCGACGGAAACAACGCGGAACAAGGAAAGTTGTTGCTTGGTAAACTGAGAGATGAGATGGCTCAGGTGACCATAACGGAGTCCGCCAAAGGAAGTACTGTGAGCACAGGCGGTAAAAGATCCGTGCAGGGAGAGTACACCAGAGACGATGTACTTTCGGCTTTTCTGCTTCTGTGTCACACGAAGCATGAGATTTACACTAAGGATCAGACTGTTAAACTTAGTGGATATTGTTGAGTTTGCAGTAGAAACCTTGAAAAGATAACAATGTACGAGTCTTTTCTTAATTTAAATTTGACTATGTAAACTGTTTGTGTGTATGTTTCACTGATAAAAGAAATCGGACAAATGTCAAATAAACATGACAACATGTCTTTGGTCAACATAGTTGTGTAATTTATTTAAGATACATAACATATAAGGTTTTTTTTCTGTAGCTCTTTATAGTACATCAACAAGAACCTCGTTTTTTTTTTTGGGGTCCGTCAACAATCTTCTGTATCCTCCGTGAACACAACACCCCTGATCGTCGAACGATACAAAAGACAATTACCCGGGTTGTACAAGTCACCTCCGCTCTCATGTCGCATTAAGCCAAACTCTGTGAAATACCAGCGATCATTTTCAGTTTCGCTGTCTATTTCGTCACAATCCGTATCACACCACACTCCGTGCTCCTCATTTTGACAAGCCGAGACCGCGATTTCAGTTTCACCGTCCGTGGCTGTATCGTCACACCGCATACGGCTGTGACTTTTTTCATCATCCGCAACGCCCATGTTGTTTCCGCCGTAAGGTTCGTGAGCATCGGCTTGGGGAAAACGCTTGTCTACCAAGCGCTCTGTAGCATGGCTCTGAAAACACACACAGTCCGTTTGACACCACGGACCGTGAATCGGTAATGTGCTGTCGTTGTCGTCGTCGTCGTCAGATCCGACATCTAGACCTGCAACTGAGCTTGTCGTGTTGCAATCGACACCCATTGCGCTCAGCACGTCAGTGCAAACTGTCGTTGTGACTGTCGTCGTTGCACCCGAATAAATAGACCTCGTCTCTTCTCCGGTGTCATTGTTGTCTTGACACACGGTCTCGCCAGTGGTATGCGATGTGTTTTGTGTGTGTGAAGCCATGCGGAAACTGGATGTCGCTCAGAAGCGAGCGGTCTTTTATTTGGGATGCTAGTATATTTTTTCGTAAGAGTATGTAGGAACGAGTCCGTCCTAGGATGCGTATCGTGTGTATATATAGAGTAAGATTGAGTCCGTCCAACAAATGACAGTTTTCTTTTCTTTCCTCTCATCTGGCCTAGTTTTACATTTGTGCGTGCCAAGGTTTTGTTTCGATGTACTCTTCCGGTACCCGCGGCACACCTGAATGTTCATAAGAGTAACCCAAGGCTTTCAGTTTCGCTATCTCGCTTCTGCAAAGTTCTCGCAGTTCAGTAAAAGGGCTTCTCTGAGAGTTTGATATGTTTGGTGGTACACAGGTGATCCAGCAATGCACTCATGCTAGTGAATGTCTTGTTTTCTAATTCAAAACCCACACAGTTGAACGTCACCACGTGTTTGGTTTGGTTTGCTGTGTAAATTTCAAACAGATAGTTTGTAGACAGCGCATAGTCCATGTCGCAGAGCACGGCGGCGAGTGTTACATCTTGGTGCTTTTGGGGGTCAGTTTGCCTTTCTTTCAAAACCTCACAAACGTTAGCGTGATCGTACCCTCGTAGGAATCCCCACCATGTGTTCTGTAGTGCACAGATCATGTCCTGCATACCGTTGAGCACAAAGGTACCACGAGAGGTAATAGCAGCGTGCGATGTGGTTTCAGGAGCTCTAACTCTGTTCAGTAAGTAACCCCCGGGTACCTCCGTTAGCAAGGCTTTGACTAGCAGGACGACGTCTGTAAACGTTTCTTGTGTGAAGTCGGTAGACACCTCTGTCCAAACAAACGTGAAAATGTATGAAAAGTGTATCGTATTTAATCACTCCGGACAACAAAGAGCCTTCCGTCGAACCGGTTGGTTCTGTGAAAACTATAGCTCCGGATTTGACACGCGGATCGTTAAGGCGACTCTCCACAGCTGTGGAGGCCCAGCAGCGTAACTTGTTCTTCATTGTCCACGAACAAAACGCGGGCCATGTCGAGTTCAACAGGGCCCAGTTGCCGTATGTACTCTCTCGCGACATCCTGGGATCGAGAAATTCGAGCGGCTTGTCTGGTCTTGCGTGAGCCATGGTAACATGTGATCCTTAGCATGACTGTTACGGTGTAGGCGTGCGTTAATATGTAGAGTCAAACGGAACCCTCGGAGTAGCTTCGTCGCGTACAGACACCCATAGTCATCTTCGACCATTTGCTGTGGCCGTGGTACCCTCTCGTCGATGTTCTCGGGTTAGGTGAAATTACACGCTACGATGTCTGCACCCTCAAGCAGTTTCAGCGGCAGCAAGGGTAGAACTTGCAAATCAAAACTGTTTCTGTCAACGGGAGCCCATGTCAAATGTATTAAATCGCACTGATCGATTGCTCTGTGATTGCTTGTCAGGTATGTAATCACATCTGGCACCCAGAGATTGTTGTATTTGCACACGTTATGCATACCGTGCGCAATGATTACAGGATTGTTACGCTCCGCAGCGCAAATCAACACGAATCCTCTCGTAGCACTTGGGCGACTCGAACACGTGTAAACTATAGCTGTGTGATCGCCTGATACGTAACAACACTTGGGTATACCAACCAGCCCAATCGATGCGAGCCCCAGGAAAGCCCTTTTGTGATTGTGGTGTACCCATTTGAGCGATCTATCCTCTTTACAAGCACAATATCCGAGCGGATAACAACCGTGCTCGTTACGTGGCGCGCCGACTTGTTGTACGTACGTGGCTACATGTTTTTCATCTTCGAAAAGAGTTATGGCTGCTTGACCCCCCAGCGTGTCTATTTTGTAGCTGTATCGTGTCATTGTGGAACCCGACTTCAGAAAAACGTCGATTGGAGTTTCCGTAGTTCTCGCTTCTTAAGGAAAAGACCCCTAATACGGGCCCCTTTGTAGGAAGTCAGGAAAGACCTCTTGCGGTGATCCAGAAAAAAAAATAGAAACCGCGTTCGCTTTAATATGTGTCTCACAAACACTTTGCGACAGTCAAAAATAAATAAAAACGATATCTTTAATGTTTTGTCTTACCGTAAAATTTACAACATTACCGGAGCGTACACGTAGCCTTTCGATTGCAATCGGTGCAATAAAGCTCTCACGAACACTCGGCCGTTATGCAAACATCAGCAGGGCAGCGCGGGCGATCATTCTGGTAAACCAGCTTTTTTCTATTTCAAAAGCAAATTTCAGTTCGTCACGATCATCTCGGATCAACGCTTGAGCATCCAACCTATTGACCCTATGTTCCAGTATTGCGAAGTTTTTCGGATTCGCGAGAAATACAAAATATCTATCGTACAAAGGTTCCAATTCACGAAAAAGCTCTGTTCCGGTTGTCAGTTTCTTAACATGTAGATCGCGCCGAAAAGACTTTGGCTCGTATCGGAATAACTTCGGTGAGTTAATCTCATCCGTGTCGTCCAAGTGAAGCTGTTCTTTGTGCGACTTCACAGGCTTCGATGAACAAAACTTGCCGTCGATTGGACTATCTGGGTACATGTGATAGAATCTCCCACCGGAAGCGAGTCGCGCTTCTTGACATAGCTCGATTAGATTTTTATGAGCGCAACTCGAGGCTCTCAACGTCGACTTATACCGTTCGGATTCCCGATCGCTACACTCCACACGTTTCACGTTCGCTTCCCAGGCTTCGTGAAATCTACAGTGGTCCGAGAGAGATTGTACACACACCAAGTGGCCTTCCGTTGTCAACCAGAACGATTTCATAAGTTCACAGCGTTGCATGTCACGCGGATCGCGCTGCGTGTGATTTGTAGGCGCACACCAATCGTCCAAGCTTGGTACCCACGAAAACAACCAGCAGTAACGAAAGTGAATTTGTAACGGTAATACATAATCTACTAAGGTAGCGCAGGAGATGTCCTCTTCCTTGTGCCACACCTGAGACGGTGTGTCTCGGTACGGGTACCCGATAGACATTACTATGGACAATCCTACGGTCACCGTCGCACCGGGAGATGCGCACGCCGTGCTCTCTGAAGATGTAAATGTGATGAGTTGGCTCTTGGAAGACGAGACCGACGATCCCGTTCGTATGTCAGAGAGAATCCCCGTTGGGGTCGCTGTGGATTGTATGCGCATAGGTTTGTCGAAGCACTTCAGCGACCGCGAGAGGGCACTCACTGAACGAGAAAGACGGTTGGAATATAATACTCTGTTAAAAAACAGAGTCGCTCGAGCTGAACTGATCAGAACTTTAGGTCTCGAGCGAGCAAAGATTAAGATGCGAGATCTCCGGTCGTGCCACGGCTCCAATCGAGACCAATCCGCTGCTGTGATGCATCGCTTTGAGTTGTTGATAGGTAGAGTGTTTGAGTATTTCAGGATCAGAGATTTGACACTCGAACCCTTTCAACTTGAGCTGTTTAGAGGTGTCGTACTTGGGGTCACACAAAAACAGTTTGGTGATTCGTTGTATAAATACAAACACGCACTACTGGAAAGACTCGGCCTCTCCCCGCTTGGATCTGATAACTACGACTACGAGAAGCCTTCGTTGAGCCATCTGCATCGAGTGGAACAAGACTTTTCAAAGTACGCCAACGCCTACACGTTGTGTCTTGCTCCTAGACAGTGCGGGAAAAGCCTTATGATGAGTGTATTACTAGGTGCTGTACTGTTGCATCTCGACATCAACGTCATGGTACAAGCCCAAAACAAGAACATGTGTACTACGCTGAGGGGAGCCGTAGAAAACGTGATGAGGGAACTGCAGCAGCTGCCATCGTATCTAGATCACGAAAAGCCGATTGCCGTACGTGGAAGTCCAGAAAATAGAGTGTACAGTTTCAACCCGGGCTATAAGAAGTCGTCCTACATTCATTTTTTATCTTCCAGCAATGATGTAAGTATGAGCCTTGCGTGTCAAAGTGTGCGGGGTCCTGGGTCTGTGGGGTTGTGGTGTAAAAGTAGCCATGTCTCTGTGTCATAAGAACAGCTTTACTTTGGGAGGTTTTTTAACATCGACTTTTCCCGATTCCTTTGACTCGACCGATCCTTCTTTTCTGTACAGTATTAAACTGTTTACAAGCAACCATTTGTCCGGTAAGTGCAAACGCTCGCTTGTCGCTATGGGTGAAGCTACCATATTTCCTATGATAGTACTGCTCAAAAATGGAAAGTACGAAGCCACCGGGCTAGATCCTTATTTCGACGCAAACATGCCAGCTCGCATTGAATGGATGCAGGCGACCAACGGCGGTACAACAGCAAAACTGTTTGATGGTTCATTTTTTTGCATATGAAGCGAGAGAGCTTTTCAAAGAAAAACACAAACTACCGAGTGCGAAAAACCGACCTTTGTCCCGTGTAGGCCCGACCCTGTTCGCCAAACCTTTTACAATGAGAAAAGAGGATGTCGCTCGCGTTCCGCTTCAAAGCGTCAGCAGTAGCGACGGAGCCTCTGAGCCCCACGAAGAAGAACCGATTGTGTTTCAAAACGTTACGCTGCAAAATGGAAAATTCGTGAGTTCGAATCAGTACTGGGATTTCACAATGACAGAACGTCTTGTGTGGATGAATAAAACACGAGGAGGCTACGGGGCTCTGCTGTATGACAGTTCAGAGTTTGCCGAAGAGGCCAGAGAATGTTACATGGAAATGCGTATAAGGGCACTGACCAAGACGACCTGGGAGCCCGACAGGCGAAAATCGGATGTATCGGATGCGTCGGTCCTGTTCACGAGACCGCTTTCGTTCGCCAACGGCAACGAGGGCTCACGCAAATGCGACGCCTGCGGTTTTACTGTTCAGGATGTATCCTCAGAAGACACAGCGTTGAACCAGCATGTGTTTGTGACCCAGGGGCAGTGTGAATATTTGAAATATGTCTACACAGAAGACTATCTGTTAACACAGCTCGGTAAGGAGCGCTTTCGTAGGGGTTCGATTGCTCACCCCTCGGCTTTAAGTTCGGAACCAAGCTTTGCAGTTTACAAAGTTCAGAAAAGTCTATTCCTGTTGCCTTCAGGGATAAAACGGTTGTGCTACATGTGCGGTGAGGAAGAAAAGTATGGACACCATGTCACGTGTGAATCGAAAATCCGCACACTGTCAACTGTGCTCCGAGAAAGTTTGCAAAACTACACATTTCAGAACTGATATTATGATGTACAATAAGTTGTGAGTAAAAAAAAATATAACACTAGACGTCTTGTGGTTGATTGTTTTATTTGTGATCAATAAACAAATGCGCACCTAAAGATAATCGATTATACTTGTAATACAAAAACAAACTTAAGGGAGTAATACACAAACACTTCAAAACTTCAGTAACGTGTTATATTAAAAGTGGATTGTAAGTCAAAAAGATTAATACACTGACATTCAGATTAACTACACATACCTTTAGCCGCATATATTGGCTTGAAATCGATATATTTAATCGATTAATAGTAAAACAATCAGAATTATACTAATAAACCCACAGTGCTCGTGCATCAAAAAAAGCATACCAACACCTCTACACTCTAATAAATGTTAACTGTTGCTAATAAAGTGGAGGTTATACTGCCAACAAAGTCATAAACTAACACGTTTAACATCACACAAGGCTTGTAAATGTTAATTGAAGAAATAATAAATCAAAGTTACATAGTCTAGTAAAAGTAATAAATCGTCGTTATAATCAGAAAGGTTATACTGACACCTTCAAAGACAAAAGGTATCTAAAATATCATCATGCTTGAAAAA